>PVJC01013188.1:0-38412 GCA_004026665.1 Murina feae
CACAGCAAGGGGATAACCCAGACCCAAGTAGAATGTAACAGGATGGCTCCCCACCAGCCCAAGTCTTTAATTTTTATTTCTCCCCCATTAGAAGACACATTAGAATAAGGCTATTCCGACCCACCAGAGAAATGCAAAGGGTGAGATGAGGCAAAGGAGAGAGCCATACCTTGTGGAGTCTTTCCCGCCGCTCAGGGCTGTCCGGCATGCTCCGGAGGCTTTGTGGGATGTACCAGAAACAGACATTCGTGTGCTCAGGCTGCAGAGATTTTCACAAACAAGCAAACGTACAAACAAAACAGAAAATTGTGAGAACTTGAGAGAAGGCTTCTGCCAAACCCCTGTGGACCTTTGGTGGAATTCTCCCAGACCAGAAAAAACCCACCAAAACAAAACAAAACAAAACAAGAAAAACAGTTCAATGTTAAAAAATAATTACATTTGGGTAGTTTTCAGAAAGGGTGCTAACCATGTGCCATTTTGTAGTGCCTCATATCTCAAAAATGCTCAAAACACTATTTTATTGATAAGTGAATGTTTTTTTGAGCTTACTATACTGATACTGAATCTTTTCTTGATGACTCAGGGTTATCATAAAGAACATTAATCCTGGTTCTAACCCAGAACTCTTTAGTGTCCCTCCTTTAAAGACTCTGATGCTTTTCAGTTCTTCCATATTCTCGCTACAGTTTTTCGGTTTCCTTCCTAGTTGCTGTTTGCCATCATGTGCCTGCCTCTGACTGGCTTGAGACGTCACGTTTGTCTTAAAGCTGCTAATAGAATATTTAAAATAGTGTAAATGATCAGAATGAGGTCCCATAGGTGAAGGGCATGAGCATTGTATTGTTGAACTGCTCAGATCTGCCCCCCACCCCCATGCTGCCAGGCCTCATTTGGTGATTCTCCAGTGTGCTCTTACCAGTCTAGACTGCCTAATAAATTGGCTAAGCTGAATGTAGGTGGTGTTATATTATATTGGGTTATGAGTGAATTTTCTTTTATTCCACACTAGCTTCTATTCAGCAATGGAAACATTCTTTAGCCAATTGCCAGCTCCATTAGGGCAGCGACAATATATTTTTTGGTTACTGCTATATAACTTAGCTCCTGGCATGGGGCATCCAATTCATGAGGAGTCAAACTACCACATAGCGGGCACTCAGTACTTCATTACGTACCATGTAGATATAAACTCGGGGCAGTCACGATTATACCTTGCTCTCCTCATAATGAATCTATGTAAAGTAGAACTTCACTTTAGAACCTGTCTTGGGAATCAAGCATATACCCATGCTATAAGCTTCTTGGAACTGAAAAATAATCTATACATATAAAAGGCTAAGTTGACTCACGTATGTGCAATACATATAAAGCTCTCACTGGCGCCAATTGCACGCGTGTGTTTTGATCTGTCATGGTTGATAGTGTTTTGGTTGATACTTCTATTACAGAGAAAGGGCAAATAGTGATATTAAAATATTTCTTCTAGCCTTAACTGGTTTGGATCAGTGGATAGAGCGTTGGCCTGCAGACTGAAAGGTCCCAGGTTCAATTCCAGTCAAGGGCATTTAGCTTGGTTGCAGGCTCATCCCCAGTAAGGGGGTGTACAGGAGGCAGCTGATTGATGTTTCTCTCTCATTGATGTTTCTAAATCTATCCCTCTCCCTTCCTCTCTATAAAAATATCAATAAAACATATTTTAAAAAGTTTCTTCTAATTAATTTCCTTTCAATGTACATGAATTCGTGCACTGGAACACTAGTTTATGATGAAGAATTCAGACCTGCCAAGGAAAGACCTCTTGTCTGCAAAGAGGTGAAGGGGAAACGTCATCCCAATGCTACCGGAAGAAAAGTTCAGGGACACAGAGAAAATTAAATGAATAGTGCATGAGAATGAAAATTCTGAAACAGCTTTTAGCAATGTTAGAAAATACGGTTTTAGGAGCTTCCCTCGGCAGATTTTCTGAAAATGCTATATATCTAGTCCATGATGACAACTTACCTCACCATTGAAAACCATCTCAAATTCTTCTCTGTTTTTAATTTTGGCATAGAGGTATTCAGCCAGTTCCAAGCATTTGTTGATCTGATTTTCAAATCCCACTGTTCCCTGTTTTGAAGAAAGAAAAATCGAGTTTACTGGTGAGATGTTATATTTCCACTGGTGATGAGCAGTTGAGAAGGCCATGCTGTCCTTGTCTACTGGAAACGGACAAGAGAATATCCTCAGAGATGGATAGGAAGCAAGATCTGATTGTGCACAGCCTCTTTGCAGCTCAAGCAAAGCATGCATGCTCTCTTTGGAAGGTTCCATAGTCTCTGGGCAGTTATTCTCAACAGGGCTCTTAGCTTCTGCTAGTTATTATATAGTACAGAGGCCATATCCCCTTCAGGGAAGGGGTCCTGGACCTGGAGTCTATTTTCTGGTTTGCTTTCTGATACTGCTACCCAGTTTATACACTGTAACCGGCCAATGATAAAATGAGTAAAGAAATTGAGATTTTGCAATAAAAAAACTTATAGCCATGTGACAGGATAACTTTAATGTCTACTGAATCTAATTTTAAAAATTGGCGTTTATACGTTAGATGTTTTTTGTTTCGTTTTTTCTAGCAATTCATCTCTATTGTAACTGGCTCTTCACCACAGTTTGAGAAGTATTGCTTTAGATCCACCCTCCCCAGCAGTGAGTCCTGGTCAAACATGTCCCCACACTCCCAGGCAGGCTACCTTCCATAGCACAAAATCATCCTTTGTGCTGACAGGCAGGCAGGCAGATGGGGAAGCCTCTGGCTTCAGTACATGCCCTGAGATTGCAATAGCTCCAACTATTGACGAGCTGGTTGAGCATGAGTTTCAAAAGCCAGCATGGCTGATTAATAACAGCAGTGTGGAGGCTGCTGAGTGGGTCAGTGTTAACAAGAGCAGATGCACAGGCTGGCTTGTGGATTGCTAATGGGCCTGGGCGAAGTCCAACACTGGCAAAGCAGCAGTCACTGCTATGTGTACACCCTAGCCAGGCCACTTTCCACTTGGGAAGCAAGCTTGCACCGAGGCCCCTCAGCAACGGTTCACAAGGAGCCAAACTTCCAGCAGATGGCTCGAGGGGTTATTTTTAGGTAAAACAAGTAGGCAAATTACTGAGACACATGGTTATTATATTTCTAAATGATAAGGCTCTTTCTCTTGTTGCTTATGGCTATTTGTATGTTTAAAATATCTATAATTTCTTCGTGGTAGACATAAAATTCAGACTACTTATATATTAAGACACAATGGCTACATCAGGGGAAAAAACTAATAATCTTGTCAAATTCTTTCTACAGAGGAAATATGTGACTAGATATTTCACTGGAAAGCCTTGTTTTGGTACTAGGTAGACCCAATCTTAAATCATGGAAGTTAGTAAAGTTAATTTACAGTCAGTAAATAAAAATTATAGAGACAGCTGTAAAATAAAAATTGCCTTTACTTGATTGCATAAAAGCACTTTTGAAACAAATAGTTAAACAGTAATCCTCCCTCCTCAGCCATATTTTGGGGGATATTCCAATAGTTTGCTATATATATATATATACACACACACACACATACAGAAATGTAACCTGAATGGCTGATGAGTGCAGATCCTGCATTCAGTCTAGCAGTAGGATTTCTTGGAATAAACTATGTATTTTCCAGAATAGTGTACCAAGTAAAAATAATGGGAAAGCCATATTTAAACAGATCTTAAAACTGTTCTGCTTTGCTCTAGCTAATTTGGCTCAGTGGATAGAGTGTCTGCCTATGGACTAACGGGTCCCAGGTTCGATTCTGGTCAAAGGCACATATCCAGGTTGTGGGCTCAATCCCCAGTGGGGGGCATGCAGGAGGCAGCTAATAAATGATTCTCTCTAACCACTGGTATTTCTACCTCTCTTCCTCTGTGAAAATCAATAATAAAAAAAACAAAATTGTTCTGTTTTGTTCACTGAATATATCCCATGATTGGAGGCCGTATAAAGGCATTCAGGGTTCTGTTCACATCCATGCAGTAATCTTATATTTATCTCTTTCTATATCTACACTAAATAACTTCAGCATCCCTAAGGACTGCTGTCGAAGTCTGTACCTTGGCATCATTTTTAGTTGTTATAAGAGAAAGTTACATAAAAAAAAACTTCATGCTAATTCAAAGTGAGAAGACTGAATGGAGGAAGGGAGAATTTGACATGAGAAAGAGACTTCATTCGCAAAGAAAATACAGTTAACTCAACTATCTAGATATTGATTAAACACATAGTGAGTGATCTGTGATACAACTTTGCCTCTCTTTTGCCAGCCTATGCAAATTACATTTCTGCTCTATTTCCTGAATTCCCTTCTTCTTACCTTTGCTTTCCACATCAGCCAGAACTTGAAAATGTCCACGTGACGGCCACACTGAATTGCCTTGTCCCCAGTGTCGTAGGAGACATCGTATTGCTTGTCTGGCTGGAAGAGGTAGCCTGCACACATCTGGTTGCATCCTTGGAGTATCCCCTATCATGCAATTCAAGACAGGCATGAATCTGAATCCACAGGTCAGGGATGTGGTGGCTTTCAAGCAGGGCTGGCTGGACTTGGGGTCACATGCAACCTTCCTGGGGTCTTACTAGCTCTTGCACTTCGTTCTCACATCTTTCTCTAAAACCACTCTTGGGAAAACCTTCGCCCCTTTCCCTCTGCTACTCTGGTAGGAAATAATATTTTGTCTCAGATGCCAACACAAGGACCCCACTGTCCTTCTTAGGGGACATTTGGAAATATGTGTGGGTGTTTTGGGTTGTTTCAAAGTCTGGGAAGTGCTATGGCATTCAATGGGCAGGGGATAGAAACTTCCTGCAGCAGGTAGGACAGTCTCATGTTGGGAAGAACTCTCCTCCCCAAAAGCGTCCCCTAGAAAGTCTTCTGATCTTTTCCAGGATGTGCTATGCAGTTAGAGGTCCTCTGATGGGGGGTGGAGGAAAGTACATGTGCAGGTTCTGGCTCCTTCAGGTTGGTGCCAGGTTCTTTGGGTTGCCTCAGTGTGCAAAAGTTTCCCTTCGAGGGCAGGGTGCTGTTATCAGATGCTTCTGGAAGGGAATCCGCTACTAACTCATTTACAGAAGCTTTTGGTCAACAGTCCTCGTTGCTCTGAGTTGACATTTATAATATGTAAAGGTCATCTGTATCTCAGCTCCTGGGTCCACAAATTCAAGCTAAGAATTTCAAGAGTGTTCCAGTGACCACTTTCTCGCCCTCCCTCAGGTTCCAATTGCTCTCACTTTGTATAGACATGAAGGAATGTGAAATAAAATAATGCCCTTAGAGTTTCTGTCACTGACAGGGCCCTGAGCCTTGAACAAGGAAGGACAGCGGAAGGCAAGAGCCTAGAGGAGGCACGAGATTAGCTGAAGACTAACAGATAAAGGCAGGGAAAGACCGCAATGGGGTCCTAGCGGGGCAGTCATCGTGTGAGTTTGTCACTGAGTACTGTATCAAGACCCCATGCTTTTCTCTTCTTGTGCCTTCTAAACTTTAATAAAGGGTGTGCAGGCCACCAGCTCATCTCTGGAGGGAGTACGGACCTTCTCCTTGACGAGGATGGCGGAGCACTGCAGCAGCACGCCCATCATCTTGTGAGGGTTCCAGGTCACCGAGCTGGCCCTGCAAGAAGCATGTGATACTCTGAGAAGGTGCAGGAATCAGCAAGAGACTGTCCTCTTAGAAAAACACCATCCTAAGCAGCCCATGTTTTCAACACCTAGTGGTAAACACCTGTTTTGCAGGCAGTCTCCGGGTACTAAGGGGCAGATGCCCTCTTCTAAACAACTGCTATTCATAACAGCTAACGTTTATGAAGAACTTGCTGCGTGTCCTATTATTGTGGGAGCTTTGCAGGCGTTATGCCAATGTGGTATCATGGTCCAAAACTCCGGACTTCAGAGCCAAACTGTCAGGATCTGAATCCTGGCTCTGACATTTGCTTGTTGGGGAAGTTATGTAACTCCTCTGGGGCTCAGTCTCCTCATCTGTAAAATGGGGGGTATTTGTCACAGAATTGAATAAAGGAGAAGGTGAGTTAATAAATACATATTGCTAATAACTGTGCCTGGAATACTTAATTCTCACAACAACCCTATGATGTAGGAACTACTGTCTATTTTAGATGGAGAAACTAAGGCTCAAACGGGCTAAATACATCACCCAAAAGCACAGAGCTAGGAAGTGTTGGAGCCAAGATTCAAGTCCAGGGAGTCGAGTTGCATAGCCAGTGCTCCTAACCCTTCTGCAGCCTGCCTCCCTCTCAGCCACAGACTCTGGCTGCTTCTGCCTTCAGTTCTTATTTATAAAATGGGCTGGCCATGCTGATCCACCTACTTAGGAGGTAGTGAGTGGAGTGACACTTAAACGCAAGGATCAATTAGGCAGCCCTAGACTTTGACTATGCAGCAGCTTTGTTTAAATGCTAAATGAACATGACATTGCCAGTTTAGGCCGCAATGATAGCTTAACAAGCATGGTCTCCTAGCAACCGCATCACTCTGTAGTGAGCGGCACACGAGCTAGGACATTACGGAAACGACTAAGTATACTGTATGATGACTACAACTTGGGTAACTGGCTTCGGTGGTTTACAGACTCCTTCCCAATGGTCTGGCCCTCAGCCGGGCTCTGCGCTTTCATATGCGAATGATGTTGACCCCAGAGGGAGCGATTGGCTCCCAAGTAGAAGTACGAAGTAGCTGACTCTCTCTCCCTAGAGCTAACACTTGCTGTGAATTTTTAACCTCTCCATCTTGCCTACCTCCTTTAGAGGGAAAATAGTGTGTAAGTGTGATGATAGGGTGTGAGCTGTGTTTCAAAGATAAGAGAGAAAGGCCTGAGGTCCTGTTGCTCTAAGTGGGTAAGAAAGAAAACCTTTGAGAAGAAGACCTATGAGAAGTTCTAAGGAAAGTTGACTAAGTGCTTATCTCATTAAAATGCATCAGTGAGTCAAGCCATATTTAAAAAGTAGTCAATTTAATCAATTTTCTCATATCTCTCATCCTGGAGTCATTCAAAATTATATTTAGACCTCATAAAATGCCTTAAATTAAGTGTGTTTTTTTAAGTATCCTAAAGGTCTGAAGTAAATGATTCTTTGCTGCTACAAATGGAAGCTAGTAAGACATGATATGGATTCAATTTCCTTCAGAAGACATGCATGCTTTAAAATGTTAGATAAGAAAAAGGCTAGTGCAAAATGTTCCTATGCTCAAGGATGGAAAATAAAAATTGCCAGATAAACCTAATGTACAATTGGACTGGTTCTTCTATATTTAATATATTGTCCTCCAAGTTACAAAGTCAAGTAACTATGCCACAAAGAGTCTGTCCCGGTCACTTTGACACTGGTGTTTCAAAACTGGCCCAGAAGGCAAGAGGCACAGCACAGGTCACAAAACCTCCATGAGAGAAGCCACTGGTGTGCTCTCCCCGCTGCCAGCTCCCGGTCCATGCTCTCGCCTTGTCTGCTCTCACCTGTACTTTGCTCCAACCACCCTAGCCTCTTTGATGGTCCTCCAACTTGCCGAGAACATCCCTGCTCAGGGCCTTTGCATCTGCCCTTCTCAACTCCCTTCTCTGTATCCTTGCTTCCTGTCTCCCTTTATCTGCTGAAATGTCACCTCCTCAGTGCAGCCTCTGACTACACTGCCTCAAACAGCAAGCCTTGTCCCTCCCTGTTACTTAACTGTTTTATTTCCCCCCTGAGATAGATGAAGTATCTCTTTGTTTATGAACATCCAGCCCACTGGAACGTAAGCTTCGGGAGGGTAAATCTCTCAGTTGATAACTCCTTCCATACATTGCCGTGTTTTCCTACATGCTGCAGATACACATTTTTTAGAAAAGTGCCATGCATGGCTAGACTAGAGACAGGCAACCAAATACTCACATCCATGTCTTCCTGGCTCGTGGTAAGTGCTCAGTAAGTATTTGCTGAATCAATGGGATCAACTGGGATCAATACACTGGAATCAGGTCAAAAGCACATTCAGCAGGGCACACCCACCAAACTTAAATGGTGAACAAGAAAATAGATACTGTTGGGTGAGCCAAGCATCCTACCCTTCCCGCAGCAGTGAGCTTAATGAGAAAGAAGCGTGAAAACTCTCCCTTGTAAACTCTCCTTTTGCCTCCAAACTCCCCACTGCTTGGTCCCTCGTCTCATCTACCTGAGCACCTAGCAGTCACATTCATTGCTGCGCTTATCACATCGGGTGGTAACTATCTGTTTACTTGTCTCTCTCTAAATTATAAACTCATTGAGGCGAGGACTCATTTGACTGAGGAATCAATCATAACTGATCCCCCAGTGCCTGGCACACCATAATTGCTCAATAAATCTCTATTGAGCAAAACTGAGCTTAGTCCGATTGAAATAAGATGTTGTGGACATCAGCAGACTCAGCGGCACAGCGTGTCTGATGGCCCGAAAGGGAGGAGGCCCACACTCTGACCCTTACCTTTCTATGCCACTGAGTTTATGACGGTGCTTCCTGGACATGAGCAGCCCACCGCCCCAGGCAGCCTGTGAGGACAGAGAAAGGAGAGGGAAAGGGGGAGCCGTGACATTTAAGAATCCAAACTAGCACTCCACACCTCTACTAAAATATGAGAAAGTAAATAGTGAAACACATAAGCTTCTCTGACAAAAGGAACCCACACTGATTGTTCAACCAGTGGCAGTTGTAATTCATCATTTGTCAGGTCTTCAAAAAGTTCCTCCAGGTTAAGGTCGGAGTAGCTATGAGGGACACAGGTAAATCTGGTCTGAGCTTGTGGTGCTAAAACCCAAAGGCCTAGAGCATGCTGGGAGAGCAGAGACACTCAGTGAGCCCAAGGGTGGCTCTGGGAGGGACACAAAGAACTGGCACCTGCCATTGGATTCTGCCCCTGGTAGGAGTCTAAGGGCTTCTGCAAACTCAAAAAACAGCAGCCCTGCCAAGCTGGGATGTCCCGCCACACCTCCTGCAACATCAAGACATTTTGTAGGCACCCTGGTACTGAATAGCTTGGGACACAGCCTTTGTCAGTCATTTGTTCAATAGTTAGTACTGCAGATTATCCAACTGTCCAGTTGTGAGAAGTTATATCCATAAGAGAATGGAGGGAGAAAAAAAATACACTCAGTTATGCATATGAAAAATGTACCTTTTGTGTTCCTGGGAAAATTTGGGACTAAATCTCTTAGCTGATAACACCTTCCATATACTGTCTTACTTTTTCCTATAGATACCAGATATGCAATATGCATTTTTATTTATTTTTTTTAGAAAAGTGTGTCGTAGATGGCTGACTAAAGGCAGCTAGCTGAGTGTCCATATTCATGGCCACTTTCTTCATTGTATCGTATGTTTTTCCCCTCTGAAATCAGTTATATTTCCCTCTGCAGCTATGTGTCCAGACAAAAACTACCTGGGAAGGCGATAGAGACCATATTCTCAAATGAATCCATCCCAGGAGATAGCAACTGGCCATAAGGGGGTGGATGAATCCCAGAGGATGCACAGGCCTGTGGTGTGTCCAGTGGTGATTGCCGGCTCAGAGCCAGAGAGAAGGGGAACTAATGTGGTATGGAGAGAGAGCCAGCTGGGCAGTGGGAGAAGCTTGAGGCAAATCACAAAGCAGAACCGCCTCCACCCCTATGGGCTGGGCCACACTGTGAGTTACACACTTACATCGACATGCAGCCAAAGGTTATACTTCTCACATATATCTGCAATCTCCTGTATCGGATCAAAGGCTCCGTAAACGGTCGTACCAGCAGTTGCATTGACATAAAGAGGAACATATCCCTGTAAGACAAGAGAGACAGGCCGATTAGTCTCTCCAACCTCTCTCCTTTCCACAGGACGTAGAAGAATTGCAGTAGCATTTATCCACAGATCAGCTGTGGTATCAGACACTCTATCTGGTAGTTCTTCATTGGCACATTTACTCATTCATCCGTTTATTTAGCAAATAGTTTTCGAGCGACGTTTTTGTGCCAAGCCCTGTTGTAGACGCAGGGAACACAGCAGTGAGCAAAAGAGATGAAGATTTCTGTCCCTGTGGAGTTTACGTTCTAGTGGACAGTGACAGAGAGCAAACAAAATCAAATAAGCAAAACACACAGTGTTATGTTGACAAGGTCTACGGTGCACAATAAAGCAGGGAAGAGGAATAACAAGTTTAAAGTGTTAGGCAGGTAGTTCTGAATGGCACGTGGACGCCGTACGGTGTAGAAGCTGTGTTATTCTAAGTGTACTGATGTAATAATGACACTGAAGCATTGCTTGGTTATTTAAAGCCAGTCTATCCACTGCTTCACTGACAGTGGGCGTGGTAAAATGTGTTGGTGTGAACAAGAAATAAACAAGGAAGTGGCGTCAGACAGACTGTGGTAAACCTGGGAGTCCTACGTGTTATTGAAGCTCAGCTCCACCTCTCCTCCTTGCTCAGTCCTAGTGACATTTCCATCCATCCCTTACCGAGACCCCAGCAAACAAGTGTAGTTAGAGAAGGAGGCACAAGAATGTAACCAAAATAATGAGCTGGTAAATGGTTTGACAGTTATCTGGCACTGCCTTGTGGACACATCTGTTCTATGAGATTTTTTGTTTGTTTGTTTAATAGACTTGACTGAGGCTGATTCACCAAGTATCATGGTCCACCTGGCAGGGCATGGAAGTACTTTGTTAAACAAAATCCTAAGCTAAAATGATACTTGCTAAAATGAGATTATACCTAAGAGGTAAGGGAAAACCACAATAGGCTGTATCTTCGTGGTGCTTGGATAGTGTATTTATTGAAGTACATAAAGCTAATCATTTGGCACAATTAAAATAGGACAAGAGGTTTAATGTCTGAAATTTTCATTTGTCAAAAAAAACAATATAATATAGACAGTGTTAAATACAAATCATCTCACAAGTTGGAAATAAATATCTAAGAATAGAATTTTAGAAACACAATAAAATAATCTTATACTAGCAAAGATTTGTACTGTCTACAGCAGAGAGAAGGTATTTTTAAAAATTTGTATTCGCCAGAGTTTAGATGTACCCATAGAGTATATACCTTTTGCTTGGCTTCAAGAATTTTTGCCTCTAAATCAGCAGGAATTATCTTCCCCCTGTAATTATTATAAAAAAAAAGAGAGAGAAATGAAAATGAAAAATCAATGAGACTGTACATGAAAACAACTTCAGCCGCAGCAAAAAGTAATTTAATCGGATATTTTCAACAGACCATTAGCAGCTTGGCACACTGTACTGAGTCAGTCCTTAAGCACAATAAAACAAATTTAACAGATGAACACATTTCATACATCAAGAACCTAATAGTCACTATCCCCTGCCTACCTTTCATTGCACTTTATCAAAATCACATTGTCGGTTCCAAAGCCAAGCGCAGCCCCAGCCTTTTTGATGGAGTAGTGACTCTGCAACAAACAGAGGCTCGAGGTTAGATGTTCGACAGTCCCGTGGAAAACACCACAATCCACGAGCAAGAGCACCTGACTCACATGTTCTGAGGTGAAGAGGACCAGGTTGGGCACGGCCGCCATGCCCTTTGTCTTAACTTCTGGGAAGTACTTGTAACGCGCTGCCATGATGCTGTACATGTTGGATATGGCTCCCCCTATCGGCAAGCAGACACATTGGGTGGTGTTGCAGCTCCTTCGTTATTGTTTCTAACAGCAAAGGCTAAGCTGGTGTCTCAAGAGACAAGGGAGGTCAGAAAGGGGGAAGGACAATATTCTGATGGGATTTGATGGCTTCCCTATTGCCAGGGCTTCCCTCTGGACACTGCCCAGGGAATATAGTGGTCACACTCCTTACCAAAGCCATCTAGGCAATTTGGTTGGAGGTGCACCATATCCTCCAGTGCCTGCCCCACCTGAAGCCTAGACAGAAATATAAGAGGTGGCAGTGGCTGTAAAGAGAGAGGCGAGTTACAACTTCCCTGCTTCCACTCTTTGCTCAATCTATTTACTGAACGAAGATTAATTTGTTCTCTGAGTCAGAAAGACAGAGAAAGAGAGAATTATGAGCCTACTGAAGGAAATGGTGACATTGCCGGGATACTCTTCCAAGAGCAGCCCAACTGAGTCTTTTGGGAGAGCTCTAAGTTGATGAAAATAAAACCAAACGTGTGTTGACTTAAATAAAGACACAAGAAGAAGTCAGGTAGCTAGGTACATATGGCCAACACAAACGAAATGCTTTTGCAACAATTATCTGACAATTAAACAGGCAAATTGGTGGTTCGCTTGAATTGCCTGGACAAGTGTAATTCTTATTTCTTTTCCACTTGAATACAATCACACTGTCTCTGGCGCCATCCCAAACGCCTTCCTACCTTCCTTCCTGTCCTTGTTTTAAAATTTTTTATTGTATCCTTTGCACTAGAGACCAAAATAGATAAACTATTCTTGGAGAAATTCAGTAGTCAGTTAACAACCTTGATTCACTTATCCTCAGCTTAATCAAAACATTGTTGACAAACTGGAATTATTTAGCATAATTTAGACACAGCCTTTTTCAATTTGGACAGGGTTAGTCATTGCCTTTATTGGTTAGTACACACAGAAGGTAGCATTGTTGCTAGCCTTCACCCTGACAAAGATAGGAAGACAGAATATAAAAAAAAAATCTCTAAAAGTCATTATTCTTCCATGAACTCACTCTGTGGTTACTATTCTCAAAAGGGTCCTAAGGATCCATACTACAAACCTGTAGGAGAGCCAGGGAAACAGAACAGAAACTTACCAGGAGAAAATATCCCATCACCATCTTTATTTGACCATCCAACTATCTCTCTCATCTTCTTAAGCGTTATTTGCTCCATGAGGACAAACACTGGAGCAATTTCATAAGTAAACCTGGAAAGGTGGAAAAAATGAATGAAAATAAAAAAGTCAACCACTTATTTGGAGAACACAGATGACTGGTTTAATATTTGTACTTGGGATCAAAAAAAAAAAAAAAAAAGAGGTTCAAAACCACTAAAACAATTCATCTCCTGGAAATGCATTAGGTCACCCATCATAAAATGTGAGAAACCAGTCTGTGTTACCAAAAGAGGTGGTTGAAGTGCCTGCCCTATGATTTCTCACCAACAAAATATATTTTTATCTAAATGGAATGTCTTCAGTGTGGTTCACCCAGAGAAAAATAATGAAAGAAGATTACTTTTCTGGGTCCCTTTCACCTCTGAGATTGCAGCATGATGCAAATATTAATTGAAAAAAATGTATCCTAACATTCATATAAAATTGATGTGCAACGTTAAACATACACACACCTTGACTGCCAATGTCATACTTGTAGAATCTATAAAACCCAGAGCCAAACTCTATCTTTTAAAAAACAATGTAAACATCTGGAAGCTAACTGTGAAGATAATTGGAAATATTGACCCAGGTTTTAAAGATCTCAATTTAATTACCTACATGGTTTTTCTACTGAGAATCCCGAAGGAAAGCTATGTTTCCATAGTTCTCTGAAGTTGATATCAGTCAAGAATAATTATAAGCAATGATTTTCTAATTACCAATTACAAATAACAAGAAGATGGTCAATTGGCATAAACAGCTAACTATGGGCATTAGATATCCTGATAGGTTAGCTTTGTCTTCTAAGAAACTGATTTAAAAGCAGCAGGCTATGCTCTTCTCAAAGCAATAAAAAACAGGGCACCGTCTGGCACACAAGTTATTGAAACAAGATCATGGTGCCAAGTATAGGACTTAGGAGACATCAAAGAAGGTGCATCCACAGAAAATTGAGCCAAGAAACAAAAAGACATTTATTGGCTCTGAGGCTCTCTGTCTTTCTTCTTTTTGCTTGACCCTTTCAAGCATTGGAGTCTGTGACCATGCTCACTGAAGAGAGATGCCTAAATTGACTCAGCTGAGCGATATAAGGCGACTTAATCATTGGGTAGGGTGTTTGAGCTGAATGTCAATGCTGAGAACTAATGGAAATTCTTGCTGGCTTAATGATTTAGAAAAGCTATTTGCAAGGATGAGATAACAATGGTTGCATATAAGACACAGGTGAAGCTACTAAGTTTTAATCATGGAGAAAAAAGCCATCAAATTAATCACACAGCTGTAAAAGAGAACAAAAAGATCCCGGAGGATCCTCAGGCTATATCTGTTGGTAGAAGAATTTTGTTTCCAAAATAAAAAGAATATGCCTATTTTCCTTAGTAGGAACTTGAAATTTAGGAGGAAGACCCTTGGAAATCATGTGTTCCGTTACCATCACCTCTGGAGTTCACAATCATGCTTTGGTTCTCTCTGAGCCCCATCACCGTAGCAACCAACACTCCCTCATGTCTGATGGCCTGATAAAGGAAGAAGAAGAGAAGGATTCCTGGTTTAGCCTGTGCTGCTGAGTGTACCAAGAGTCAAACTCATGATGTGCTTCTAACCATTCTTGAACAAATGTGCTAATAGTGCCACTGACTTTTGGAAATGTTGGCACAGCAAACATGTTTGCATGTGAATAGGTAATGGTGGCACTGTGTGTGCTGAAATGTCACAATAGGCGAGGAACATGGACTCATACATGACAGCATCAGAGCCTTACTGAGGACTGGCTGGAAGCTGAGTTGGAGTCAAGTCACTGTTAGCTGGTCAGGCAGGAACCACATGGGGAAGGGAGGAGGGGATGGGCTGAAGGCCAGGGTTTGGTCCATTTCATGATTTGTATCAATTTAGGCCCCTGGTTTAGTCTTAGAATTCGTCTTCCTACTCAAGGAGCAGGAAGGTACAAGACCACTACTCTCAGGACTGGAAGAAAAAGAGCCTAGAGAGTTTGATCATGAGACTATTTGCTCTTATCCTTTTCAGGTTCCTTATTTGTGCCTTATTTCAGGTTCTCAATTCATAAACCTTTCTCAGTTCTGTTCGACAAATGCTCACTGGATGACTATTCTCTGCCAGGTAGCATCTTCTGTCCTGAGCAGACAAAGGTGTTATAAGACACCACTCCCACCCTTGAGGAAGAAGCTCACGAGGATGAATCCAGCATAGGTTCGTGGCCTTAGCTGCATCCTGCTTGACAGTTCCTGCCTGGGTCTTAAGGACCAGTCATTTCATAGCTACTATCACGCTTATCTTGATTATTAGTCCTGACGTCCTCTCTTGGAAGTACTCGTAGATAAGCTGATCCTCAGCTGGGCCTGCCAAATGGACTGACATGGTGCTTCCTGTTTCTGACATTTCTGTGACCCTGCCTTCCCATCTGGGCCATCTTTACAACTAGTAGTCTGCCTACACCCAAAACCTTATAGAAGGCCTTGAAGTTCACCCTACAGCAGTGATTTTTAACTTAATTGGGGCCATAGACCCCTTTAGGACTCCTCGGAAAGCTATAGTCCCCTTTCCCAGGAAGAAAGTGAGGACACACATCATTTGATATACAATTGTAGGAGATACGCCTCCTGCAATCTGGACTCCAGGTTAGGTATCACTTCCCTAAATGACAGAAGGAAGAAGAGAAAGTAAAGAGATCAGAGGTCAAATATGGATTCAGAAGAAGCTGGTTAGATGCTAGAGTTAGAGTACGAGATCATATTTCAGAATCAGAGAACAAGAAACTAAACCTGCAAAAAGCTCTGAGTTGAAGCATAAGAACATAAGATTGGAAGTAAGGATGTAGAACAGTCATGGAGTGTTTTACTGAAGGAGACTTCTAGGCCTTCCTATATTCTGAGTAGAGTAGTGAGTCAGCCTTTTTTGTGTGTGGCTCAACTCCCTTTCCAGAGGGATTCACTCAGAAACCAGGCAAATTGCTTAAGAAGCTACACTTCTCTGTGGCAGAATCTGCTGGTTGCTAACCAGTATCAATCTTCTCTGGCTTCATTCCATTTTATTTGGGATGGCAATTCACCCACATCAGAGACTACACTTCCTCGCCTCCCTAGTGTTGGCTATGGGGCTAAGTTCTGGCTAAAGAGAAGCTGTGGGACATGTGTGGCACTTCTAAAGTTTCTTGGAAGGAAAGAGTGTGTTCCCCTTTGACCCTTCCTTCTTCTTTCCCTCCCCCTCCATCGCCCCTGAGGTCTGAGGCAGGAATGCGATACTAGAGCTCCAGCAGCCAGCCTGTGTCATCCTGTGACTCGCTCTGAGGGCATGAGCCACGTGCTACACTAGGCATGAAAAAGGCACAAGGAATCTGGCTCCCCGGTGACTGCCAAATTGGAAACTTCTTTAGTGAGAGAAAGAAATAACTTTCTATGTTGATCATCTTGACACTCCTCTTAGATCTCCCCTCCTTACAGATGTGGCAGGTGGCCTACCTTCACCTGAAAAGTGAACACATCTGGGAGGAGCTTAGCGAGCCCTGTGATGTCCAGAGAGGACGAGAGGCAGAAACAAAAGAGCAAAAGGCTGAAAGGAGGGTCTTGAATGACAACAGCACCTGCAGGGTGGACTTCCTTGCCTCAGTGTGTGCCTGTGCCCTGCACCTTGGATACACTGGGCACTTAAGACCGGTGCCATTTTCAATCTTCAGAACCACCCTGTAGGATGGATATTATTATCCCCCATTTTCCTGAAGAAGAAAATGAGGTTCAGAGAAATCAGTGATTTGTTTTAAGCTCTCACAGTTAGTTTCAGAGTCAGAATTCCCAGTCCTTTGTGTCACATCTGCTTTTGTATGACAAACGAGAACTGCTTCCTGCAGGCTCTAACACTGCCCAGTTTAACTCCCCTTGAAAATTCCTCCTGCATAATGTCTATGAAAACAAAGCACTAGATAGCTGAAATCCTAACCTCATAACAAAGGGCTGTGATAGTTCTCCCCATAAAGACTGTGTACTGTGCTCAGTTACTTGTGGGCAGGTTGCTGTTTATACTTGGGCACAACTCAGCCTGCACTGTTGTGGTTGGTGGCCCTGTTTTGGAAGGAAAGAGTTGTATGTGTACATTTGTGAAGTTTTCTTTGGACCTTCACTGGGTCCTTGCTTGAAAGAACACAACTCCAAGATATATGCGCAAGCAAGTATAAATGCATGCATATAAATGTTCTTTTTATTCCAGCAGCCTGATACCTAACACTTTGTCACTTGCATTTGGATATTGGACATTTCTTTTAAAAAGACTATGCTGAGGAATACAGTTACTGCTTCCTATTACCAGTGCTACCCACACTGAATGATAGCACGGAAAAAACACACAGAACGAGTACATCATTAAGTCCTACTCTGCCAAAGAGAGAGCCTCTTGCTCGTCTTCCTCAGACTGATTTGGACACTGCCCCCAGTTGGAGGAGAAACTGCCACAGGGAGCACATTTCTGCATAAGCTCCTGACAGCGCTGCTACATTTCATGATCTTCCGGGGGAACTGGCTTAGAAGAATTTCTAGATAATAGTTATGCCTTCTTCAGACAATGCCTTGTCTCCAACTGACAGAAGCTATTTCACTCTTTTAAATAACCTTCTCTATCGATCTGTTGGAATCAGATCATATTTTATATATATCCTTGGTTCAGTACAGCTGCAATTACTATGTGCCATGTGGCTGAACTGGCCTTGACCTCAGATGGCTGGGACATATTTTAGAGTTTCATGGCTGAGCTGAGGTAAGGGAAGAATGAGGGGCTTTGATTTTTATGAAGCCATACAAACAAGGAGAGTTTGAGAACTCTCTGGTTGAAGAAAAGCCTTTCATGAGACTATCTGGTCATAAATGGCTCAAAGGGGTGAGTGCCTTTTATTTACCTTGAGATTGGGCTATATATATTAGGAAATTGCAGCTGAGAGACCTACAGAATACACTCTTAAAGATGCTGGGCCTATATTAATAAGGGTATTTAGGCTTTAATAGATATTAGCTCTTACTCTATTTTCCTTACTTATTTTCCAAAAAATTAAGTTTTTTTAAAAATATATATATTTTTTATTTCAGAGAGGAAGGGAGAGGGAGAGAGAGAGAGAGAGAGAAACATCAATGATGAGAGAGAATCATTGATTGGCTGCCTCCTGCACCCCCCCCCCCTCCCGCACTGGGGATCGAGACAGCAATCCAGCAATGTGTCCTGACCAGAATCGAACCATGACCGTTTGGTTCATAGGTTGACGCTAAACCACTGAACCATACTGAAGTTTTTTTAAAGCTATACTTCCTAATTAAAATTGTTCATTAGTGTGAAATGCTCCAATTAAACATTAGTATCTTTTTAAGTTATGAGTATATCACGATGTCTTGCTGATACATTTTTACCTCACAAATCCTAATACAGTAAAAAGGCAAGATAGCAGCAATTGTTTCTTTGACCCGAATTCCTCTCTGCCCTTTGCAGCCTCAGCGATTCAACATGGACACTCTGTGAAGTTAACCATGACTTGCGAGCAGGGAGCGTAAAAACCATTTTCGATTTTAATCAATTTAATCTTTTAAGCCTTTTAGCACAAAAGGCTTCACCTGTCACATTTGCTTTCAAAAATTTGTCATTGTTGTTTTAAATTAGCCAACAAAGCAAGAATCTTTAATTAATAGAAACTTTTCTGAATGGAGTTAAGTATTTTGAGTCACAGCATTAAACTGCTTTGGAACACACACGACTCAGTAAGTGGTTTTAAAGTGCCCTTTCAGGTTTCATGGCTGGGAGAAAAATAGAGTACCTTGGACTTTAACAACTCATACTCCATCTTGATGTCTGATGCAATTTCTCATTTTAAATAATACCACCCTTTTACCTATATTTATTTTTCAAATATATTGTACCATGAATTTAAAAAGTGGATGATTATTTTCTAAATAGTTCCATAGTTACTAAAACCCATGTAATTCCTAAGTAGTTATTTTAAAATTACTGCAAAAAATTTGTTTCATTATTTCTCCTGGATACTTTAACAGAATGTGGTGCCATTGTCTGGATGCATAGATGGTGGTAGAGCATAATCATAGTGTTGACAAGAAAGACAGTACTCAGGAGACTATGGTGACACTACATCAACTGATCACCGGTCCTCGTCTCTGACAAGGTAATGTGTATGTAGAGGAAACTGTGAAGTCCACCCAGGAAGCACATGCACCTTCCCCCGCACCCAGGACCTTAGAGTCAGTTTCATATAAATTTACAAGAACTTAGAAACAAACAAAGGGTTTGCCTACTCAAACAAGTATGGGAAAAAAGCAAATTCAGAAACAAACAATGGTTTTGAAAGGAATGTATTACTACCAACTGAATTTTGTTTTGGAATTTTTAGTTAACAATACGTTGATCAAATTAGTTTGTGAATTTATGGCAGCTTTAACTATAAAGGAAATACAACTGAAATATAAGGACCAATATGCTTGGATGGGAAAACGGACCAAGATCATACGCTACAACATGACCTCTTTAGGTATATCATTAAGATATACGGAGTTTTTAAATATGAAATTCGCAGTAAACTTTGAAAGCTAATCTTTCTTTCTTATAACTATGCTTCTATTAAATTGCATCATTCAATTAAAAAATAATCTATTATCCACTATTAAATCAGTATAAACCTACTAGATTTATAAGGTGATAAATCTAAAATATTTAGAGAGAAAAGATGACGAGGGTAACTGTATTAGATTTTTAGAGTCGTTGGAATTGAAGTCTTAAAGAAACCATAATCATACATCATGGTTGTTTATATGAAAATAATAAGAAGGACTTACATATTGGTATTGGCAGTTGATGTCAGCCATTCACCAGCTAATCCAATGATATCCAGTCCAGTGGAGAGCTGATTGAAAAATCGAGGATGACCTAGAGAGGAAAGTAACAGGCAAGCATCAAAGCAAACCCAGATTTTTCAAGCTACCTTCAAAGCAAAAGCCTGCTCTCACAGCCTCTCAGATGGGGCCTCCATCCCAATGGTCTAATAGGGCTGCCCAAGGATATGGAGAAGGAAGATCAGGTTGACTCATGCTATACCTACTTTTAACATGAATGATGTCCCCCAAATTTATATGTTTCTAAAGCATAATACTTTTAAATTTTAAAAAATCCAGCATCATGAAACTAAGAATCTTTCCAATATCTTAATTTCCAGATGAAATTCTTGTTGTATTTATTTTTTAAAATATATTTTTTATTGATTTCAGAGAAGAGGGGAGAAGGGAAGAGAGACATAGAAACATCAATGATGAGAGGGAATCATTGATCGGCTGCCTCCTACATGTCCCACACTGGGGATTGAACCCGCTGTCCGTGCATGTGCCCTTGACCGGAATTGAACCCATGACCTTTCAATCTACAGGCCGATGCTCTATCTACTGAGTCAAACCAGCTAGGGCTTTTATTTATTTATTTATTTTAAATATATTTTATTGATTTTTTACAGAGAGGAAGGGAAAGGATAGAGAGTTAGAAACAATGAGAGAGAAACATCAATCAGGTGCCTCCTGCACACCCCTACTGGGAGTGTGCTTGCAACCAAGGTACATGCTCTTGACGGGAATTGAACCTGGGACCCTTCAGTCCGAAGGCCCACTCTCTAGCCACTAAGCCAAATCAGGTAGGGCTATTTTTTAAATTACAAATCAGGATGTAGTAGTCCTAATTTTCCTCATAAATGTTTCAACCTTTAAATTTTGTTTTGTTTTGTTAATCCTCACCCAAGGATATTTTTTCCATTGATTTTTATAGAGTAGAAGAGGGGAAAGGGAGGGAAGGAGAGAGGAAAAGAAGGGAGGAAGGCAGAGAGAGAGAGAGTGAGAGAGAGAGAGACATCGATGTGAGAGAGACACATTGATTAGTTGCCTCCCGAACACACACCGACCTGGCTGGGATGGAACCTGCAACCCAGATACATGCCCTTTACCAGGAATCAAACCCATGACCCTTTGATGCACGGGCCAACACACTAACCACTGAACACACTGGCCAGGGCTCAAACTTTAACATCTCAAGGATTTAATCCCCAAATCAAGGTTTACTAGTGGAGGAGAGGCTGCAGGCCTCAGAGCGAGTCTGTGGCTTTGTGGACCAAACCAAGCCCCAGGCAGGTGCCAGCTATGATGCTGACGCCGAGGGCATGCCATCACTCTCTGGGTCTCTGTGTCAGTCAAATATGGCATCAAGCATTGATGTGTTTGCCTATACATAGTCACGTGAATGTTAAACTAAATTTACTACTGAGATGACCTGGCATCTCCTATGTGAAACAGGGGTGGACACGGCCTCATCCACTCATTGAGTTGTTGTAAAATAATTGTTATTATTATAAAACTTTAAAGTCCTTTGCAACCCAGAGTAGGCTTTCACAGGCTTTGTTCTCAGCAATTTCAGGATTGCTGCCAAGTTTTGGGCAACTTGGCATTCATGCAAAAACTCAACCCTACATCAGCAGGGTAGGCTTGGCTGTCCCAAAGGAGTCAATGCCATAGATTATCTAAAGGTATGTGGTGTTAGAAAGATATGCTGACTCCTGTGTTTCCACTGGAAATTGCTTTTGCCTCTGAAATAACTGTCAGAAAGCTAGAGTTTGGCAGTTCCTCCTCTAAGCCCTCTCTCTGAGAACGTCTGTTCTTTCTCACATGTGATGGGGTCTCATTCAGAACATCTGCACTATTACTTCTTTTATTTATCATACTAGTGGCCCAGTGCACGAAATTCATGCCCATTAAAAGGGGATTAATTAGAAGAAATATTTTAATATTGCTATTTGCCCTTTCTCTATAATAGAAGTGTCAGAGATTAAAGAAAATTAGTAAAACGTATATGAAAATCTTCCTCCTGTCAGAGTCTGAGGTGCACCATGGAACCCAGAGTCAAGTCTTCAACCACCCATGTGCACCTCAAAATCGCTTGAGACCCAAACCTGGACGGTCCCCCTTCATTGGGCTAGATCCAGACCTGGCCGGTCCCACCCTGTCAAGCCCTGCCAGGTGTGTGTGGGGGGTGCAGCCTCAGGTCCCCTGGGTGCCAGGACAGGGAGGTTCCCCATCAAGCCCTGCTGGGCGGAGGGAGTGGCCTGTGATCCCCCAGCTTGGCGCCAGGGCAGGGGGCACAGCCTGAGGTCCCCTGGCCTGGTGTTGGGGTGGGGGGCATGGCCTGAGGTCCCCTGGCCCAGCACCAGGGCGGAGGGCACACCTTGAGAGTCCCCGTCAAGTCCCGCTGGGTGGGGGCACAGCTTCAGGTCCCCTGGCCTGGGGCCAGGGAGGGGGGGCATGGCTTGAGGTCTCCTGTCAAGCCCCATGCAGGAGGTGGGTGGGCGTGCAGCCTCAGGTCCCTGCTGATTGCTCTTTAAGGCTCGTTATGGGAACATAGCCTCAGCTGTGGGTGCAAATTGACCAGAGTGACAGTCAATTTGAATATTCCCTCTTTATTATATAGGATATTTGTTAAATTTATTGGGGACATTGGTTAACATGAACATTTGACTATTACTTCTTTTCAGAATAGTCCAATCCCTGCATCTCAACAGTACTCAGAAAATAATACTGATCTTTAGAAAACATAAGAGAAGCATAAACATTAAGCTTAGTGTAAGTATGGGGCCAGATTCTAGACATTGGTGTAGACTACTCTAAATGGTTTAAACTAGCCCATTTCACTCTACTTTGCTCGGTATCAACAGACTCTATGAGATCTCCTGCAACATAATTTTGTTGAAATTCATTTAAAAATACATGTGATAGCCCTGGCTAGTGTGGTGCAGTTGGTTAGAGAGTCCTCCAGTGCACAGAAGGGTCTCAGGTTTGATTCCCAGTTTGGGCACATACCCAGGTTGTGGGTTCCATCCCCAGTAAGGGCACATGGGGGGTGGGCAACAGATCGATATTACTCTCTCACATCAATGTTTCTCTCTGTCTCTCTCCCCCACCCCTTCCTCTCTCTCTCATCAATGAAAAACATATCCTTGGGTGAGGATTAAAAAATAATAAATAAATAAATAAAAACACACATGATAGCCACTTGAAAATGTTTAACAACAAACCTTTCATTATAAATAGGACTGAATCATGAATAAATTCAATCACACTATTTGACAATGTCTCAAAACCTCATGGCCTGGCAGAGACAAAAGATGGTCAAATTTAAACAGACAGACTGACAGAAATGACCTCAAATAAAAATGAAGCAGTATCTCATTCTCCATTAAAATATAAAGGACACAAAAGGAAGTAAAACCTTACTTTTCTCTTATGGCTACAGCCTTATGCTCCCAAAATCTTACATGAGAATTTAAATCAAGTAACAAAATGACCCAGTTTAAATTTCAATTTCAACTCTCTATAGTCAATGAAAATAACAAATGACAGATATGGTGATGAGCTACACACGGCCTGGAGTCAGAGAATGGAAGAAAAAAGTAATTTCTTAAAGTTCAAGTTTTATTTTTGAACAAATAAACTTCAAGAAAGAAAAAGAGAGCTGGAAGGAAAAATATACTTTGATTCTGAGACTTATCAAACAATTGCAATGTGAGGCCCTTATTTGGGTTCTGACTTGAATGATAACAAAGCAAAACATTTCTGACTTTCATGAGACATTGAAAATTTGAATACTGACTGAATATTTGATATTAAGGAACTATAAATTTTGTGGGGTTTTGGATATAATAATGATATGTGATTATTTTTGTTTAAAGAGCCCCTGAAGATGAAAAATATCTCTATTATAAAACCCTAATATGCAAATAGACTGAACGAAGGAACAACTGAACAACCAGTTGCTATGATGTGTGCTGACCACCAGGGGGTGCACACGGAACATGCCAGGTGTTGGCAGCAGAGCGAGAAACATGGCAGGTATCAGCCACAGCAGGATAGTGGAGCAGGTGAGCAGGGGTGCCAGACCAAGGCAGGGTGCCAGTTGCTGTCATTGGGGCAAGCCTCTGGTGGTTATTGAAAATTCTTTGCTCCTGCACGCTGCGTTCCTGCCAGGTGCTTGCACCTGCTGCTGGCGCCAACCCTGCTCACACCTGCTGCTGGTGCCTGGCGCTGGTGCTGATTGCTTGGCACTGTCAATGGGTGTGATGTTAGCCCCGATTGCCCCTCAGGGCTTCTCCACCTCCCCCTGCTCCTGAGGGGCAAATTGGGGCCAGCAGCCACCTCTCACACCCACTGCTGGTGACGGCCCCAATCGCTTGGCACTGTCAGTGGGTGCCAGCAGCAGTTGCCAGCCTTGATCACCCCTGAGGGCTTTTCTACCTCTCCTTGCTCCTGAGGGGTGATTGGGGCAGCAGCGGGTGCAGGCAGGTCTGGTACTGTAAATGCATAGTAATGGTGGCAGAGGAAGCAGGGCTGCCAGTAGACAAGGGACCAGGGGCTGTGGTGGGAGGGTCCAGGCGGAGGTGTGGAGGATGGGCTGAGACCACCCCTGTGCCCACCACAGCCTTGCAGCCCACAGTTCCTTTCAAGGTGCACGAATTCATGCACAGGGTCCCTAGGTTATGGATAAAATAATATTATGCCAGGGATGTGCTTTCATATAATATAGAAGAGGGGACAATGGAAGGGGGGCAGGTTAACAAAATTGGCAGCAACTGATAATAGTTGAAGCTGGGTGTTGGGTATACAGGGCTCATTATAGTATTCTACTTTTGTATAAGTTTAAAATTTTCCATAATAAAAAGTTAAAAAGAAAATTTAAGAAAGTCAACATATTTACTGTGACTGAGGGCTGATTAGCATCTGTCTCAGTTCATGGACAATCTACATATACTGGTCCTTTTTTCAGAAGTCTTTTGTTAATTTGTAGAGAAATCTCCAAATGCTATCATCACCCTTCACAGAGTGTACCCAGATCAGCATGTTTTCACTATTAAAACCCAATTCATGCCCTGGCTGGTATGTCTCAGTTAGTTGAGCATTATCTCATGCCCTGAAGGGTTGATAGCTTGATTCCTGGTGAGGGTGTGCAGGAGGCAGCCAATCCATGTTTTGCTCTCACATCAATGTTTCTCTCTCTTCCTTCCTCTCTTTCTAAAAATAAATTAAACCCAAACCCCAATCCATTATTTTGAGCATTAATATCCCTTTTAAAAGAATAAAATATCTACCGTATGTAGCTACCTGTGGAGTTTACCCTGTTGCTTTGTTATCTACTTTTATGTTAGAGACCAGCATCCAGAAGCTGTTTTCACATGGCAGCCACAGGACACTTTGCCAGGGTCAGTATCCTGAAATTAGGCAGAAGGCTTCACTCTGCCTGGAAGATAGTAGACTCTATAGATGCAAATACCTGTTCCCAGAAGCTGCTCTGAAGAACAGGGATGAATGGCTACAGGGTGAATATCTAAGTGAATTCATACATTTAACTAATAAGAGTCCTTGCTTCAGAGTCCAGAAATAAACCCACATCTATACGGTCCAATAATATATGACAAAGGAAGCAAGAACATACAATGGGGTGAAGACAGCATATTCAATATATGGTGTTGGGAAAACGGGCAGACACCTGCAAAAAAAAATGAAACTAGGCCACCTTCTTATATCATATACAAAGATAAACTGCAAAGGGATTAAAGACTTAAATATAAGACTCGAAACCATAAATCTTCTAGAAGAAAACATAGGCAGAAAAATCTCTGACATTTCTCTTAGCAGTATTTTTTCTGACATATCTCCTTGGGCAAGGGAAACAAAAGAAAAAGAAACAAATGGGACTACATTAAACTAAAGTTTTTGCACAGCAAATGAAAACCATCAACAAAATGAAAAGACAACCTACTAAATGGCAGAAGATACATTTAATGAGGGGTTAATATCCACAATTTATACAGAATTCATACAACTCAAGACAAAAAACCCCAAACAATCCAATTAAACAGTGGGCAGAGGACCTAAATAGATACTTCTCCAAGAAGATATATAGATGTCCAATAGAGATATGAAAAGATGCTCGCCATTACTAATCAGCAGAGAAATGCAAATTAAAGCCACAATGAGATATCATGTCACAGCTATCAGAATGGCTATCATCAATAAATCCACAACAAGTGTTTGTGAGGATGTGAAGAAAAGGCAACCCTCATGCACTGCTGATGGGAATGCAGACTGACACAGCCATTGTGGAAAACAATATGGAGGGCCATGAAAAAATTAAAAATGGAACTGCCCCATGATCCAGAGATTCCACTTCTGGATATATATCCAAAGAAACTTAAAACACTAATTCTAAAAACTATATGCACCCTTATGTTCATTGCAGCATTATTTACAATAGCCAAGACATGGAGGCAACCCAAGTGCCCACCAATTGACAAGTGGATAAAAGAGTGTGGTACATATATATAATGGAATATTACTCAGCCATAAAAAAAACAATGAAATTTTATTATTTGCTACAGCATGGATGGACCTAGAGGATATTATGCTAAGTGAAATAAGTCAGACAGAGAAAGTCAAATACCATATGACTTCACTTATATGTGAAATCTAAAGAACAAAGTAAATGAACAAACACAATAAAAACAGACTCATAAATACAGAGAATGGACTGATGATTGCCAGAGGGTAAGGGGGGAGGGCTGGGTAATAAAGGTGGGGGGATTGAGAAGTACATGTTGGTAATTATAGAACAGTCATGGGGATATAAAGTATAGCATAAGGAATATAGTCAATAACATTGTAATAATTATGTACAGTGCCAGGTGGGTACTAGAGAAATCAGGGGTACTACTGTGTAAAGCAAGCATGTCAAACTCATGGCCCACAGGCCACAAACCTCATTTATTTGACCCATTGTAGCCTTTGAGTTTGACATGCTTGATGTAAAGTATATAATTGTCTAGCCACTATGCTGTTAATTCACTTAAATCAATTCAAAATAATATTGAATATAAACTACAACTGAAAAATAAAATTTTAAAAAGGAGTCTATGATGCTTCAGTTTTATCATCAATAGAGGTTGCCATTATGACAAATCCATGTATTTTTCTTTAAGGGACAACACTATTTGGGCTTTACTGATAAAAGTATGTGGTCTCATCTCTTTGAGAAAGTATATTTAGAGCGAGCTGACAAAATAAAAAATGTTGGTTCAAAGCAAGTCAAGCTAAAATATACACGGAGAGAGAATTCTGACTCTTTTAATCCAGCCAAATAACACTACTTAATTTCCATCAGAAATAGGTTAGCCATTAGATACCAAAGTGTGATGTGACTAAATTGATTGAGTGTGCTTTTCTTTAAAAATGAAACACAGAGTTTGT
This sequence comes from Murina feae, assembly GCA_004026665.1. Classification (NCBI taxonomy): domain Eukaryota; kingdom Metazoa; phylum Chordata; class Mammalia; order Chiroptera; family Vespertilionidae; genus Murina; species Murina feae. The sequence goes on from PVJC01013188.1 coordinate 27,189, forward strand.
AATATAATTCAGTCGTGTCCACCCTACAGTTATTCAAGGAAGCTACACTTATTCCAGTGGTGTTGGCAGACCTCAAAAGCTGTTTGGGATTCTTTATTTAAAAATGCTTCTTTGGCCAGCCTATTATTTCATTTAACACTTTGTTTTTGACATCTAATAGCCTTACTCAGCTCTATCTCCACCAACCTTCCCAGGCATACTTTCAAACGACTTGGAACAGTAAGAGGGATAATGAAAGAGGAGAGAAAAAACAAGAGGCTACCAGTTGTGGTCTCAGGAGCTCCCCATATGTTGGCAACTATACCATGAATTGCCAATTCTTGTAGATCTATCTGCCTAAGAGCTCGGGAGGGCCAGGCTATCATGGGGAAAGATAGTAGAGAGAAGAAATCACTGCTTAACTCTCAGGCTTCGACATAGACAGGCAGAAATCCAAAAAGTCCTTGAACTTGAGGCAACCAAAAAGTAACCATATTGGCCAGGATTGCTGATTAGAGAAGGTTCGTGTAACATGACAAGGAGGCAAGAGAGGCTCCTCCTGTTGAGATGGGAGTTGTCGATTTAGGGTGTCTAAACTCCAGAGGTAGCCCTAGCCAGTTTGGCTCAGTGGATAGAGCATTGACCTGTGGGTTGAGGGGTCCCAGGTTCAATTCCAAACAAGGGCATATACCGTGGTTGCAGACTCATGTGGGAGGCAACCAATTGATGTGTCTCTCTCATATCAACATTTCTCTCTCTGTGTCTCTCCGCCTCACTTCCACTCTAAGAATCAATGGAAAAATATCCTCAGGTGAGGGTTAAATAAATAAATCTCTAGAAACTCTTTAAAAAATATTAAAGTTTTAAACTCCAGAGGCAGGAAGAGAATTTGAAGTGTGTGTGTGTGTGTGTGTGTGTGTGTGTGTGTGAGAGAGAGAGAGAGAGAGAGAGAGAGAGAGAGAGAGAGAGAGACTGAGAGACTTTTTGGTCTAGCCAATAGAAGGGATTGTGGGTTAATTGTGTGCCTTAAAAAGATATGTTCAAATGTTAACTCCTGGTAAGTGACCATTTGGAAATAAGTTCTTTGCAAATGTAATCAAGTTAAGATGAGGTCGTAATGGATTACGGTGGGCCTTAAACCAAAGATGAGTGTCCTTATAAGAAGAAATTTTGACACATACACAGGGAGAATGCCATGTGAAGGTGAAGGTGGAGGTGAAGGGAAAGAGTGGAGTGATGCGTCTACATACCAAGGAATACCCACAACCACCAGAAGGTGGAGGAGACAAGGATGGATCCTTCTCAAGCTTCTTTAGAGAGAGCATGGCCTGCAGACACCTTGATTTCAAACTTATAGCGTCCAGAACTGACAGAGGATAAGTTTCTACTGTTTTATTTGCCCAGTATGTGGTAATTTGTTATGGCAGTCTTAGGAAATTAGTATAAAAAGGAAGAGAACTGGGTCTAATTCTCCCCAATCTCAGGGACAAGCAAGAGCAGGATTTATCAGAATGAAATAGCCATGAAAATGGGTCCTTCTGCTCTCTTTAGGCTGTGAATAGCTTAAAACCAAGAATGAAAACTTTCTACTGAAGTTGAGAGAGTACCAGGTACTGTGTATCTTTTAAATCTACTTTTACAACAATAAATGATGATGGGCTTTTCCCAGGTTGGGCCTTCCATTAACTGTCACTCCCTGAGGTGGCTGTGTGGTCACTGAGCACTTTGCTGCCTTCCCTCACTAAGTTTGTGTTTCTCCTTCCACGTGAGTTTGACATCCTCACAATTGGAGAGGGTGTGATGTAGGGCAAGCTTGCTGCTGCATGTCTACCTGGCTCTCATCCTTACCTGTGCGGACCCCATACTTCAGGGTGTCTCTGCAGTCAACCAGAATCTGCTCCAGGGACTCAGGTTGGTCAGAGAGCTCCAAGTTGAAGCCCTCCATGCCTTCGAGCAGCTGGTGTGGGTGATGGAAGTCCAGCACTTTGGTGGAGCGATCAAACGTCTTGCGGACATAGTTGAGGAGTATGTCCACCACCTCCAGTAGGAATTGCACAGTTTGCTCCTCCCCGTTCTTAGCTGGAAGCAGATCTGGGGAGGGGAAGGGAAAGTCAATGAGTGGTTATCACTTGACTCATATCTGCCTTTCCTAGGCCCAGAAATTCCTAACATCAGCCATGATAGCTCTTATAGACCTAATTTCATTCCAGGATATGTATACACATTGAGAATCTGATGTACCATCTTCCCAGAAAATCATACATAAGCATATACACAAAGTTGTGCACATACTTTCTGGGGGTCCACAGACTTTCTGATAGGCTGCTCATAAGTGAAATGGAGAGCTTTGAGAAGCTGTGAGGAGCCTGCCATTTGCAGGCTGAATGGACATCTGTCAGGTTTATGATGGAGGGGGTTTCTGTCTTGCCTCCCTGGTTCCAGGCATGTCCCTATACATCTGATTCAGACATTGGGCTTTTGATTTAATGTCATGATATGCTTGATCTGTTGATGGTGGAGGGTCAGGCCTCTGTGGGTAAAGGCTGAGGTCTCCCCTGAAGAGTGTGGTCCTCTGTGATGTCCTTAGACAGAAAACTAGAACTAGAAGATAGAATTCAGGAAGGTGAGAGGTGTGATGCTCTGTATGTATTCCCTGGATTATCCCTGAGGTTTAATAAAGTCTCATTTCTGTTCTGGTCTGGCCTCTCCTGCTCTGGGGAGTTAATGGATGGGGCAGTGGGTTCACCTTGGAGCTGTTGGGAGAGAGAGAGACTGGGAAAGCACCTCCTGAGACCAGGGATACAGGGCAACAGTAAATAATGAAAGGTCTCCAAAAGGAAATTGAGCTTTGGGATAGCACTTTGGCATGAGGTCCAGACATACAGCTTCCCACAGGGTGATTTGGTTCTTACTGTTGTTGCCAACCTTGGAGGATAAATGCTATTAAGGGAATTACTAGATTTCCTTATATGCGACAGTTCTTTGGATTCTGTATTCTAGGAATCCATATTAATCCTTGAAAGTGTTAGAGTGGACTGTTTTATTGACTATCCTCATGCAGCTCTCAAAGCAATAAAGACTGGGCACTAAGGAAAGGGATTCAAATGTTGAAAAAGTAATAAAATTTTTGGTAAAAGAAATAAAATTTTAGGAAATAGTCAAGAAATGCAATAGAACCTACTGGATAGCTCTAGGGCTGGAGAAATGGGGGTAAGGGATGGGTGGGGAGGGACTACCTCGAGCAAACAGGTTGGAGAAATCGGTCTCTGTGCGCCTGAAGTGGCCATCCCTGTCGCTGTTCTCGCAGGAAATCAGGTTCTTGGAGGCCTGCCTGTCCTTGAAGGCGCTCACAAGCCGGCTCTTCTCTTCCAGGCTGTTGGTCCTTTGCAAGAAGCCTGTAGCGCAAGAAGCTGGGTCAGAGATGGTGCACTGAACCCCAGCCTCAGAGGGTTAGCTCCTGAGCCAGGCTGACTGTGCAAGCAGGGTTCTCCTTCTCCAGAGAAGCTGTCTGCATTTTCTATAGAAGGGCTCTGGCACTGCTTGCCTTCAGGCGGGGAAGGGGCAGTGCCAAGTGTCATCAGTGGCACAGACCCAGTCATGCAAGAGAGAAAAACAGTGAGCAAAGCTCATTCTCATCTCTGAACGTGACAGCAAACTCGGAATTAAGTCAACTGGACAGCTTCCACTCCAGTAACCAGCCCCCGGATGGGCTTTTAAGGGAAGGATGCAATGGCAGGATACTGCCAGCCCAGGGTCTATGGGCTGTGCAGCTGAGGGAGGGGGTGAGGACCAGCAGTGGGGATTAGGGAAGATGCTTCCCTCAGCCACCAAGTACAGATCACAGGTTGAATGTATGTGTAATTGTTCTGAAGATAAATGAGACAGACCCCTTACCCTCCAGGAGCTTACAGTTTGGCAGATGGTAGCCGAGATTGTAATAAAGCTAGAAAGGCATCCAAGAACTCCACAGAGATAGACTCTGAGCCCAGGGTGGGATTCAAAGCGCCTCACCTCTGCCCCTCAGAGGAAATGGATCTCTTCCAGAGAAGCAGGCTAAGCCAAAAAGGGCTGGAGACTCTCCACACATCCCTTCTGGGCTCAGAGCCTGCAGGCCCCCACCTCCCCTCAGCATCTCCTCCAATTTAGCCTCAGGCTCAGTCTTTCGCCTGAAATGCACCATACTGAAAAGAGGAAGAGAGTCCTAAGCTTCTTGGTGACCCCAAAGCTATCTTTGTAGATACCAAGATCCTTGGGGAGTCACTTACATCACAAGGGAGGCTTGGAGCAAGGTCCCAGGAGGTTCAAGAAGAGGCAAGTTAATCTGAGGAATTCCACTTTACTCCCCCAGGACTGCCGTTCAGTGGTGTTGGGTGGAGGAAGAAGGGATGCAGGGGGAAGGCTGGGTGATGAGTGCCCTCCCACACACAGGAGTAGGGTCTATTTTTGGAGGGAAGAACAGGAAGGCAGAGGCACCAGGCCCTTCATTGTTCCCAGCCTCTTGTAAACTTACCGCTAAAGCCTGAAAGGACACCAGAAGAGGAGAAACACACCACTGCAGCGACTTTCAACCGGTGTGCCACAAGAATCTTTAAAACATGCCATACCTGGCGATTTAGTCAGGGGCATTGACCCATTTTTCCTTAGACTGTCAAATTAAAAAATGACAGCAGCCAACACAACATAGCCATCCAGTGTGAATGAATCAGAATCACATATATATATATTGCAGATCAGGAAAAAATGTATTTTCTGGTGTGCCACAGAATTTTAGTAATTAGTTTTTTTTGTTTGTTTGTTTTAATATATTTTATTGATTTTTTACAGAGAGGAAGGGAGAGGGATAGAGAGTTAGAAACATCGATGAGAGAGAAAATCCATCAGCTGCCTCCTGCACACTCCCTACCGGGGATGTGCTTGCAACCAAGGTACATGCCCTTGACCAGAATCGAACCTGGGTCCCTTGAGTCCATAGGCCAACACTCTATGCACTGAGTCAAATCAGTTAGGGCTTAGTAATTAGTTTGTGTGCCATGCGATGACAAAGGTTGAAAACCACTGTACTGTGTAACAGCTCTGTACTTGGATATAAAGGTGGGGGGGCCTTATCCTTTCCCTCACCTCTTCTCCTAAGTTTTGAATTCTTCCTCTAAATCCCCAAAGTCCAAAACCAGGAGCCATCACTCATGCCAGAGAGATGCAGGGTTGCCTGTCTCCTGAATTCAGAAACTGCTGCCCTGCTCTCAGAACAAGGAGCGGTGGAATTTGCCAGGCTGAAAGACCAAATATGCCCTGTGGCAGAATGGAGGTGAGGTCCTGCCAGATGAAATCCTACTCTTAGGTCCTTAACCTCTGGTTGGCTCTGACCCACTCCCAGGAAAAGCCTCCAGTCTCTGTACCTGAAACCTCTTGGAAACCCCTTTTCTCTGGGCAGCTGTAGGACCTAAGACCTCCACTTAGGCTTTGAATATTATCTCTAAATCTCAGAGGTGTCCTGATGGGGTTAAGAGGCAACAACTGCGACACAACTTCAAACCTACATCCCATTCCTGGACCACCCTCCCTAGAGAGCACTAGAAACCCATATTTTCTGTAAGTCCTATAAGTGATTTTATGACTAGCACACTTATACTGCATTATAATTTGTGGCAAAAAACTATTAATCTGATAATACAAACACTGTATATTGTTATTAGAGTAATTTCTTGGAAGATGTTTTCTAAAATACCGGGAGCCTTGCTGGGCTCTGAGAGGCTCTGGAAGGGGCTGTGAGCTTCTGCAAGGATGACCAGGTGGTGAGTCACATTGAGGTCAGTGTGTTGACAATTTCCCTGCGAGGAGTCCCGGAGATGGATGCAGACTGTATTCCCTCTTGCTCTACACCCTGGCTGTGAGGACCTAGTGCAAAGTAGCCCAGCTCACCATTCTTAAGAGGCAAAGAGGCAAAACAGAGTGAAAGACAAAGCAGTAGGTGGTAGCACTCTGGCTAGCTTCAAGCTGAGGACACCAAGGTGAGCCTGTCACGACTCCACCTTTGGGCTCTGGGGAGATCCTGCTGACGCTCCCACATGCTGACACCAAACTCAAAGGTCTAGGTGCCCCAGTGAGTGAGGAAGTGTGGTAACTAGGGAATACCTGACACAAGCCAGTTGTTTCCAAGTGGGGCTGCGAGTAGCACAGGGCATAAAAGCACATGGCCAAGCTGGGCACTGGGGCCTGAAGCTCTGTTCTCCCCAGCTGAAGCATGGGCTTGCATTTAACTAGAGGAAGGGACTCTTGTTCTGATTCCTATGGGCTAAAAGTACCCTGCCAGATCTCCCCGCACTCACACCTTTTATTTTATTTCAAGAGAAGCCAAAAATGCAGAATATTTGAAGTTTAAAAGTTAGCAATCAACACAAAATCAAACATACACACACAGAGACACACACACACGGCATAGGCTAAATAAGGGCACAGGGGCTATAGCTGGCAGCCTGTCTGGGACCTCTGCAAAGGTAAGTGATGGAGGCACCAAGACACACCGGCTCAGCAGAGCCCAAAGTCAGAACTTCAGGGCTCGCTGCATCTCTTCCTCTTTCGGTCATGCCACCAGGCATGTAGCCACCCCAATCTCTACCTCTTGACAGGGGATTTCTCCCCCAGGGGATTCTGCCTCCAGGGCTAAGGGTACCTCTGCTGAGACCCAGGTCTTCCTTGCAGCCTCATTCCTGGGGGTTGCAGGGAAGGGGGGGTAGGAGAGTGGGTGGGTGTGTGGAAACTTGGCAAGGCATTGAAGAAGTTGGGGGGCGGGAGGCAGGGCAATGAATTAGGAGGTGGGAAGAGGACCCTGAGTCCCTCTGCTATTTTAAGGTGAAAGATCAAACCAACCCCAGATGGTGACAGGTTAAGAGGGCAACCTTCAGGCCACAGAAAATCTGGAATGAAGGGAGTGGAGGTGTCTATGTGGGGGGAAGGGAAGGGGCTGTGGATTCAGGTCAAAACTAAAGCTTGCACTATGCCTCCACTAGGTGAAAATGGAAAGCCAGAGCTGGCCTAAAGTATGGAGAAGAAATCCGCCTGGTGTTTTCTTTCCTTTCAGGATCAAACCTCACGTGAAGCCTCTTAACCGGTCGCGCCAGGAGCATGCATTTTAGCAGAAGGCAATTTTCCCTTAACGACTACCAGCCCTGTCCGCCCCAATGGGTGTCAGCTTTCCTGACATTACTCCTTAGGGGTGGGGGTAGCGCTCTCTAAGGATGGTGCTCCCCCCCTCCCCCCAGCGCCCAAGAGCTCTCCGTCAGGGGAAGTTGATGCAAACTCGGGGGCCCCATCCCATTTCTGGACCCTGAGAAGCTCCTTCCCCCTTTAGACCTTTTCCTGCAGATTCCAAGGGCCGAAGCACGGGGCGACAGGAGGCGGGAACGGGGCGGACCAGGCTGCCCACCCGGCCGGCCCGGGACCGCAGGGACAGCGGCCCTTTCCCCACGCCTGTCCCGCCGGCCCTCGGCTCTGCTTGCCCGACTGCTGACAGTGACGGCTGCTGGAGCCCCGCGCCTCGCCGAGGGGACAGGCGCGGAACGGGCCATTAAGCCGGGGACGGCGGCTGGGGGAGGGGAGGGCTATTTATAGAACAAAGCTCAGCCGCTGCCAGCTGCCCGCGGGGACCGGCCCCCCGCCTCGCCCCACCGGCCTGGCGCGCCGGGGAGAGGGCCGAACCCCGGGGCTGGGCTTTCCCTGGAAATGGCTGGGTCTGGGGTGGAGCAACCCCTCCTCACCGTGAAGGCTGCTCGGGGGATGCAGAGGGCAGAGCCCCGGAAACGGAGGCGGGCCCGCGGGGGAGGGCGGGGGCTCCCAGAAGCCGCTATAAATAACCCGCCGCCGCCGCTGACGGACGGGCCCGCGATAAGCCCCTCGTTAATCTTCCGCGCCTCTCCGCCCCCTGCCCGGGGAAGCCCGTGCTCCCGGCCCGATAAGGCTAACGATTTTAGACGGTGAATTGTAGCCAGGAAAGCAAGTCCTCATTGTTCAGCCGGAGCCACTCGGCTGTGTCCCTTCGAACAATCTCCCTTTTCCCTTAAAAAAAAAAAAAAATGACCTCCCTTGGGCGTTTTCATTTCAGACCTGCCCGTCTCCAGAGGGCTGTTCTTTCTCCTTCCCAGTTCCCAGATCTAGTTTCCTTTCTCTCTGGCAAACTGCACCCGACTCCCCCTTTCCCTCTGGGGGCCCCCGCGCTCGCCTGCTCCCGTTCCCGTCCCTCCTCCGCTTCCAGGGCAAGCTCGGCAAACCCCCAGGTCTGCGCCGCCTCACCCCCCACCCCCACCCCCAGCCCCAGGCAGGCCGCCGGGGCTGCAGGCCGTCCTTGCTCTTGCCCTCCGAGGCCCCGGAGAACGAAAGCCGGATGTGATGGCATCTCGGGGCGAAAACCTCCACCCCGAGAGGTTTCCCTGCACGACGTCAAGAGGGGAAGGGGAGGTGTCTGCCGCCGCCTGGGGCCTGCTCTCGGGCGACGCCCACGAGGTTCACCTTTCCTGCACGACCTTCGGGACGCGCGGGCGGAGCGCTAGGGCGGGAGCGGCCTGGGCGCCCGGCTGCCGCGCGGGGGCGCTGTGCTCACGCGCTAGCACCTAGACGCGCGGAGGGTAGCCCGCGGTCACCGGCGTCCGGAAAGGTCCCTCCAGGCCAGGTCAGGGGAAGGCAGAGGAGAGTCCAGGCCTGGAGAGCCGCGTCCCCGCGCCGCCTCGGGGCTTTAAATAGCGGACCCCGCAGCCAGGCGCCCCTTCCAAGTGCATCATCCCTCTCGCAGCGCCGCCCGGCCCGGCCCCTGCACTTACCGCAAATCTTGAGCCCCAGTTTTTTGGTGCATCCATGGGCCACGCCACACCAGGTGTCATACGCTAGAAAGCAAGAGAGGGGCGATCAGTGAGGCTTGGACCACGGGAGGCCGGGTGGAGAGCAAAGGTTTTTCTGGGGGAGGAAGCGCAGGGCTTTGCCACTGCTCCTGGTTCCAAGCTGTCTCCTGGAAGGACCGCGGAGCCAGGTCCGCGGGCGACGGGCGCGCTCGTGTCCTGCTCCCACGTCCAGATACAGAACGGTGCCTCCGAGAGGCCGCGCACCAAGCGACCCTCGCGGGGAGCCGATCCCACGGGCACAGGGCCAGCCCCGCAGCGCGCCTTGCCCGGTGCCCACCCGCCTGGCCCCGGCTCTCGGTCTCCGCCCCAAAGACTCGAAAGGCGACCACAGCCGCCCAGAAAGGGAACACGGAGGCATCTGGGACCAACACATCTCATCATTTCTTGGCGGGTCTCCAGCCGAGTGGCAGCTTAAAATAAACTGGCATGAAATGGGGTCGCGGAAGAGTTCAGGAATTAATTGGGTGAAAAATAGTATTTGACTAGATGATCGGACTCGCTTGACTGCTCTTCTGTCTGACCGGGGAGTCGGGGAGACAATAGTGCGCATCATGCCCTCATCCCCGGTCCCCTCTTCCCAACCCGCCCCGCATTAACCCTTCCCTCGACAGCTGGGGTCTGGAGTCAGCGAAGGGGCCTGTCCTCCGCCTCACGTCGGCGGACACACGAGGTGCCGTAGCATCAGGCTCCTGGGGCCTATCCTGCCCTCGGGTTTCAACTTGCAGCCAGCAGCACCCGGGTGCCCACGAAACCCCCGCGAATCCCCTTCGCATCCTTTAAAGCAAGACTCCTCCCCCCACCCCCACCCCACCCGGCTCCGGCCGGTGCCCGCAGCCCCGGCGAGTGTAGCCTGCGGTCAGGACAGTGGCATCCATGGAACCGAGGCACAGCGGAGCCCCAGCGAGGAGAAGACAGAGCCCTACGTCAGTGAGACAGCATGTCACCCACGCAGCTCCTGCAGCAGACATGACCTCGGTGCGAAAGTCAAGCCCTACTAATACCTGGCAGGTAAAAAGCCCGTAAAGTGCTTTCACGTTGAACACCACCGCAGCTAATTTTCAGAGCCGCCCTATGAGGCAAGAGGAGGGTTCACCCAAGACCCATTTTACAAATAAAAGCACCGAGGCTCAGAGAGGCTAAGCGTTTACCAGGGTCAGGCAGCTGGGGCGCTGGAGTTCAGACCTATCCGGTTTTCAGAGTTGGGAATAACAGTAAGAGAAAAGGAAAGGGAGGTAGAGAGGGGGAATGAGAGAGCCTCTTTGATGCAGCAAGTGGCGGAAAGCAAGGAGGGGTGGCTGGACCAGAGGCGAGTCCTGGGGTACAGATTCAGCAAGGCTACCTCTCAGGAGCCCTTGCAGGGGCTGAGCAGCGAGCCAGCTGGGCGGGCGAGCACGTATCTGCGACGGAGGTTGAGAGTGTGCAGAGAGCCCAGCGTGCAGTCTGGGATGCTCACACCACAGCTGGTGGTTGGGGGCCCACGACAGTGTTCTCCAGACAGGTGCATGCACTTCCCCGGCGGAATCTTCTACTATTTTCCCTCCACCTCCGCGGATTGCAGTTGGATTACAGTCGCGCCAGGCAACTTGCGAGCTTCTACTGGGGTTCCGACTCAGGGCTGGGCACATGCAACTCAACTGCTGGCTGCAGCCCGGAAGGGAAATAGGAGCTCATCGGAGGTGGGGGTGTGCGGGACTCAAGGGTGGAAGAACACAAGGGCCCCCAGCAGAAGAGGGGCGGGAGCAGGAAATGTGGAGAGGACTGGAAAAGAAATCCATCCAGGCCAGAGCAGCAGACAAAGGCGCCTGGCCTCGCCTTCCTCGCGGCCTGCTCCGGCCAGCTCCAGTGCCACCAGGGCTGGCGGCCCTCCCAGCCCCTCTTTGTTGTGTGGGTAATTGTAGCTCGCAGGAGGGGGGATTGGGGGGGCAGGAGAGAGGGAACTAGAACGCAGCCTAAGGACTTAAGACGAGGCCTCCAGCCCGGGAGCCAGTGGCAACACGAAGGGGATGAAGACGGGGCTTTACCCCATAACATTCCCCATCTTCGTTGGCGGAAACCATCAACGTTTCCTTAAGCGTCTAGAAAGTGTCGTAAAAGCACAGCAATAAGTCCTCTCAAGGACTCTGCCAGCCCTAAGGCTCTCTTTTATAGAAAATTTGGGGCTGTTACTATCTGGACCTGATGGATTTGGGAATGACACATTTCAACCCAAATTGGAAAAAGAAAAACAATTCTCTCATCCCCGTGCCTCTACAGAAAAGTGGGGTATCAATCTGAATTAAAGACATTCTGGGATGGATGGAAGAACTGAACTAGGAGTGGGAAAGCATACATCTCCCTCCCCCCCACTCTCCCTCCCC
>PVJC01013189.1:0-38420 GCA_004026665.1 Murina feae
AGGCCAGTGGTTTTGGAAACTTCCTTGGTTGATAGACGATGGGTCGTGATTCAGGGAAGCTACGGAGGGAAAGAAATATATTGCTCTGCTAACTAGTGATAAAGAGGGAAGAATGGAACAGAATTAGCATTTATTATTTAAAGTGTTAGGAACTTGGCTTTTATATTTGTTTCCTCATTTAGTCCTAATAACAACCCTTTGGGGATAGTAGTGTCCTCATTTTACAGTTGAGGAAACTGAGTCTCAGAGAGGCTAAACATCTTGCCCAAGATCATAGTGAGTCACTGTGGGGCCAGGATTTGAATCAATATATTTTTGTCCTAAACACCCATTTTACTGTTTTGAAAATTGGCTGATTCCAGGACTAGAGTAGGAAATATTCAAGATGAGCTTGGAGCACCTTGTAGTGCCAGAAAGTAAAAAAGTTACACACACTCTCATATTTAAGGTTCTGATGTTAGAGAATGTGCTGAAGATTTAGGGGTGGGGGGGAGTAAACCCGCTCTTATGAGAGAGAGAGTTGAAAGGGAAAGAAACAAAGGTATCAAATCCTACACATGGGGCAATGTCTATGGGTTGGAAGTGGGAAGAGGAGCTGGTGAAATAGAGGGTGAGGAGAGAATGAAGACAGAGTCATGTCATGGAAGGCCACGCATCAGTAAAAATCGCTTTATTTTACTAGATTTTTTAAAAAATTGCTTTTTAATAAAAGCTTTTGCAGATTAAAAATGCTTGAAAATCAATGGACTAAAAAAACCTTCTACCTCTCAGTTCTGGTTCAAGGATCATTTCCTCTGAGAAATATAAAATAAAAATAAAAGTGTGCATTGGCTGTACCACTGTATTACAAAAATCTAATTTAAATATCTCTTATTTCCTTTGACAGAATCATGCTGTCTGTGTATAGCCTTATTTTAAAATACGTTGTGTTTGAAATTATTACTGATAAATTGGGAACTGTGATTAAATGCATACTGGGGAAACATTATTTTGAGAGTAGAAAGAAATAATTCTCACTAAAATAATGTTGGAGTATGGACGGTAATTTTATCAGCAACTACTGCCTCGACTCTCAAGAATTAAAGGACTTTGGTAGTTTTCCCATCTCACTAGGTCACATTAATATTAACAAGCATAACTACACAGTCTGTTCTGGCACTTGTATTTTCAATGTTTTGACTTGATGCAATAGGTTCTACCTTGTGTAATCCAGCCTAGTGTTGGCCCAACATTTCCCAGCATCCTTAGCTTATCTTTTAAAATCTTGCATATTTTACCACAGACACTGGCATCACAGAGGAGCTATAATCCTGTTGGTATTATCTACTCTCCATTCTGGGGGCCCTGTAGAATCTCTATTTCTTTTTAGAACCAGTGAGGTGAACAGGAATAGGAAATCTTACCAAACTATGAATTTTCATGAGAGGGTAATTACTAGGACACACAGAGAAAGATATTCTTGATTTATGGGATTATGTTTCCTATTGAAATAAGAAATAGGAGCAGCTATAATTGTTATGCTGAGTGTTTTTCTTTATCCGAAGACCTTGTTTCAATTTCACTTGTATTATTTTCTATTTATTTCATGCATTCATTGCCTAGAATGGACCAATTCACATTGAAAAATAGTCATTTCTTAAGAACTAATAGCTCAGTAATAACAATATATATGCCGAATTGTGTTTTCAAGTTCAGGGAATATTGGGCATCAGTCGGAAACCTTCACAGAGGCTGACTTACCCACCTCTAGAGTGTCTGCACTTGAGAAGTGGTCATCCACCGTGTCTTTGAAAAAAAAAATGATGAATGAGATATTCTAGGATCCCAGTTGTCAGAGATGCTCCATGTAGTTCATGCACTGATCTTTTCATGCAAGTGCAGCTCAAAAAGCCCACGTGGCTCTGGCCAAGTTCCAAGAATGTTTCAATGCTCTTTAAAGCCACTTGGAAATGGACTTCAGTAATGCAAACGTCAAATGATCAGTGACCAGCACTAAGCAAGATAAATACACCCTTTAAACAGCAACTGATCACATTGACTCCCCTTTCTTTCTGTTACATGAAAGGCATATTCTCCAAGGCTGCATAGATCCCAGATGACCTTGGTCTCAATCCCTACGTTTGTTTTGCAATGGCACCAAAGGGTAGATCTCTAATTTGTGGTGTTCCCCTCTAACCAGTGCATCTTCCTCATATGGAAGGCCCAAAAATATACACGAGCGCTGGTTTTTAAAAATAAGATTATTTTTATTTTTAAAACCTAGAAGAGTGCCTGATACAAGAAGACATCAATGATTTGTTACACAAATGAATGAGTGGAGGTTGAATTGATAGGTGGACTGTATTGTGTTGATCTAGAGGCATATACTAGAATAACCTTGTCAGATGAATTATTCCCTCTTGTGAAGTTTAATTGTTTTCCAAACGTCATCTTTTTACTTTTCTGTCCTGTTCCTCTGCTGAGCCTTTTCAGTCTGCCAATATCTAGTGCTATCTTCTTGACCCTTCTGGAAAATTCTTCCAGCCTTCCAGCTCCCACACTACCCAGAGATATCACACACTGTTATATTACTTTCAAAACTGATTTTTGGTGTCTGCCTTCCACAACAAGACATATATTAAGCTTCACTTAGATTCACAGAGTTTCTGTGTATCTACTCCTTTCCTCCCACTCCTCAGCGAGGCAGCAAGGCAGAGACAACCTGCTGGTTTTATGACTGGACGGGGATGAGAAATCGGAGGATTAACTTGCCTTTCATATCCATCTCCAGGACACAGAGGGTAGTTTACTGTTCAGAAAATGTTTTGTTTCTTGAACTCTTTGCACCATGTGGATGAGAGGAGGGGAGGAGTGATTTGGCAGCTTGAGGCACAACTAGTTCCAAGTAGGAGAAAACCAAACAAATGTACTTTCAGTGTTTAAAAATCAATATTGATACTGAAATATATAGGCCTTGGCAGGAGCTTTGTAGACATAGAGAAATAGGTCCACTCTGAGAGAGCGTGCTTACTTCTCAGTTTTCTCCCAAGAAAAGGAAATGGCAACTATTGCAGAGCAATTAGGGCAAGGAGAAATCAAAAGGTTGAATAGATGTAATTAGAATTTTTTGTGATTCACAAAACTTAAGAAATGAATTTTAAAGTGATATAACTTCGGGTTTCATTTTACACTAAGCCCCTTAATTCTGTCCAGTGTTTATAGATGAACTTTACTTTGAAATTTTCAAATTTTCTGCTATTATGATGAGATGGAAATGAGTACGAGACACCACACTTCTGCTGTGCTTGTAAGTGGGACATAATTATAAAGCCATTGAAGCTATATAAAATAGCCACAGCCACCTCATGAAAGATTGGGAAAATAATAGATTGTATTTTCCATACACAGTCATTTTAATGTAAATCCTGATGCCCAACTTCATAATAAAATTAACACTAAAATTCAGCCTGTAGACCTGAAAGAGAGGCTAGGATCATATTCATGTTGGGCTAATGAAATACAGATGTTAGCCTTTTCCATTGCAAAATGAAGTTCTGAGTGAATGCTGAAGCATTTGTTCAAATGAGGCACATAACTTATCTTTTACTTACCTTTTACTTGTAAAGAACAGTGATGTTGTCTCTCTTGGAACATTTAATAAATGCTGCAGATATTTTACTGCGCTGTAGAATCAAAATAACTCAAGTGGGAGGTAGTCAAAGAATGTGACATAAAATGGTTAAGAGGAGATGAGGATTTATATAAAATAGCTACTAGCAAAGTTAAAATTTAGTGATTAGAACTTCCCATTTTAGAAAAATAAAAGTTAAGGTGAATAGTTGTGCGAGGGATCGAGAGGCTCTTAGAATATATGTAATAAAGTCAGTGAAAGATTTGATGACAAACTCATGTTAAGAATCAGTTTCTCTTGGAGCTCCAGTGGCTCTCGGTTAGCGCGCGGTACTTATAAGAATCAGTTTCTCAAAGCTCAAAACAAGTTTATTTATACCCAGTACTAACTAAGTTATGATCTGGCACACCATGGCTTTTAAAATAAAAGCTATAAATGAATTTATATATGTATTTGGAAAATTTTAATACATAATTCAATTTATTATGCAATATATGCTGTCGGGAAATAACCCTAAAAACTCGCTACTTGATTCAAGGAATATATTAGCCTCCTGTACTCACAGCACACACTTTGATGCTTTTGTCAGGGAAAAGTCACTGAGCAAAATGGGCCAAGGTTCTGTTCTAGTGGGTGTTTATTTTTTGAATTGAACTTATAATTTACAAAAAGTCTGCAGAGGTGAGGCACAAGCAGGGGCCCTATCCGGGCAGGCCACCCTGAGGGACCCCACCCATGCATGAATCATGCACTGAGCCTCAAGTGGAACGATAGAGTATTATTCCTTCTAGCTTCTCTAGTGTTCATCTCTCTTCCTGTCCACATCTGGCTCCAGAATAACCATTGGACAGAAACAGTTTAGGGATAAATACATGCCAGTGGATTCATACCAGACTCAGCCTCTCAGTAGAAAGGAGATCTTTCCTTCCTTTCTATAAAATAGAGACAGAATCCATTTCTGTGCCAGACCAAATTGCCTGGATGAAGGATACACATTTATCCAGTCATTTCGTATAACAAACTTGGTTCTATACCTAAACATAGATATGAGAAGATTTTTTCCCCTTATGTCTTATCTGTAAATTTTCTGGAAGACCTGAGTTTTTTAAGGAAATACATGAAAAATTTTAAAAAATCATCTTTCCATCTGTTTGTTTTGACCTTGCCTGCACACATGTAGTTTTTAAAATTTAGACACTCATATAAATATTTAATTCATGTTTGCATGTTTACTGAGTGCCTTTTTATTACAGGCAATGTTCTACATCCTTTTTTTTAGACATGCTAGCTTTCCTATGTCACAATTAAAGCCTATGGAGAATGAGTTCAGGAATTTCAAGAGTGATCATTGCATGTTAGTGAGGTAATCTCCCCACCCTATGCAGAAGGATCACACGTGGTGTAATGGTGGAGGAAAGTGATGGCGCCCATCGTATTTTCCAGATCGGAGGTGCTAACTGCAGGTGCAATAGCAGTCTTAAGAAGTTGTCAGTTTATGTAAGAACACAGAATACATGATTGTTCACAGTTAGTTTAAGAAATAGTAAGCTTATTGTTAGAGAATTAAGTAGGTAGATAAGATTATGTATGTATCTTTCACATGCCATTCATTGGCAAAGTCAGATTTGTTAGAATCTGAGAAATATGGTTTACATCAACAATTGGACCTATTCCCTATTGCTTCTTTGTTTCACAACATGAATACTCGAGTTCAAGATAATATTTACAGCCATCTCTTAAGTCCTCTTTGGCTTGAGCAGTGCAATTAAATCTAAAATGGATTAATAAAAATGAATTTAGTTTAGTTATTTATGTCTTTAAGGTGCACTATTGCCTTTTTTTTGTTTTTACTGAAAACCCAGCAGACCTGTAAGACCCTAGCCTTTTTTTATGTATCTCTATTGATTTCAGAGAGGAAGGGAAAGGGAGAGAGAGGTCAAGACATCAATGATGAGAGAGAATCATTGATCGGCTGCCTCCTGCATGCCCCCCACTGGGAATCTAGCCCTCAACCTGGGCATGTGCCCTTGACCAGAATTGAATCTGGGGCCCTTCAGTCTGCAGGCTGACACTATACCCACTGAGCCAAACCAGCTAGGGTGCTTTTTATTTTTTATAATATATATTTATTGATAGAAACATTAATGAGAGAGAAACATCATTGATTGGCTATCTTCTACACATCACCTACTGGGGAACAACCCCAGAATCTGGGCATGTGCCCTGCCTCTGATGGGAACTGACCTTTTGGTTGATGGGTCAATGCTCGACCAATGAGCAACACTGGCCAGGCAACAGTCTATTCTTTAAATAACTTTACTATTTCTCACCTAAACTTTTTGGGTGCAGGAAATATTTTTTATACTTCAATTCTTTGATCAGATGCAATGAGTTCTCACTGGTTGACTTGTTGATTAATTGATATTCATCTAGATAAAAAATCTACACATTCAAAATCAAAGCCACCTAATGTGTTTTTATCAGAGTAATAGTACCAATAATTAAATTCAATTTCTGTTTACAAGCTCTAACTTCTTGTAATCCTTACCATGAATTATGTAATACCTTCTCTCACATTATCCTTACTTCTAACTGTGCATTCCTATTACTGTTTCTTCTTTCACACTTTTTTCTCATCCTAATTCACTATTATCATATTAAGTACAAAATGCTTTCTGATATCTTAATCCTACCAAAATTTTCCCTATCACAGAAAGAGTGAGAGACATGTATACCAAAAATATAATCATAGCATTTTTCTAAATCAAATTACTTTTCACAATTTGTAGTTGAATTTCTGTTCAGGAAAGTGCTGTAGAAGGAAGAAATAACAATAATAGAAAGTGCAACTGATTTGAAGTTACCTTCTTTTGGTAATACTGGAAGCCCTAGCTTTCTGAGTCAGTGTTTATAAAGAAGCTCTTATCCATCACAGTGGCAATGCTATGCAAAGTGGATGGCTCTGGACTAGTGCTTATTACTAGAGAACTATGGTCCAAAAAAGGAGATCAAGTGAGGGCTGCCTGCTGTTGGCATGAATCAACGTGTGATAGTTCATTTATGTTCTATGACATGGAGTCATCACCCAGGAAATATGAACTACCGCAAGAAACAGTAAAATCTCATATCAATAAAAGACAGAAAAAAGATAAGAGGAAACAGGGAACCATGAGTACAATTTATACCTTATCTAAGAAAAGAGTAATATGCAAATTAAGTGTCACTCCGGGACAAAATGGTGGCACACATAGCAGTGGGGCAGGATGCTGGCGGTGTTACCCTGACAATAGGAACCCAGCAGGCAATCAGACCACAGGCAGCATCCAGCAGGGCCTGCTGGGAGGTTGCCATGATGACCCCTGAGCAGACAAGCGGGAGCTGCAGGTGGCACCCAAAATGGCTGACTGGGCGCTGGCTGTGGAGGAGGGGGAGCCAGGGAGCCAGCAATTGGGACCCCTGAGGCAGTGCCCAGCTGCCTCTCCCATTCCTTCACCCAGGCTTTCCAGGCACCCCAGTAGGGCCCCGAACCCTGAACGGGCTGTGGGTAGCCTGAAAATGGCCCTCAGCCCCTCATCCAGGCTGGCCAGGCACCCCAGTAGGGACCCTAACCCTGAACGGTCTGTGGGAAGCCTGCATATGGCCCTCAGCCCCTCACCCAGGCTGGCCAAACCCCCATGGGGTGAGGGTCCCCACTGGGGGGCTTGGCCAGCCTGCAAACAGCCATCAGCCCCTCACCCAGGCTGGTCAGGCATGCCAGCAGGTGGACATCCCCCAAGGGGTCCCAGACTGTGAGACGGCACAGGCTGGGCTGAGGGACCCACCCAAGTGCACAAATTTTTGTGCACCAGGCCTCTAGTATTTATGATTACAAAAATAATAATAACTAAACAAATATCCAGCTTCCCTGTTCCAGTTTCTGGGACTTCTCCCAGAAGATAAAATTATTACATTTTTTAAAAATTGATTTTAGTTTGCAAGCTCTCTCTCTAATGTGCCAATGGATAGCCCCAAACTAGTAAATAATTACATATTATACAAAAGTTCTGTTTGTCTTTTTACTGTAAGCTTCACAGCCCCAGAGCAAATTAATCTTCTTATTGTATTCTCTGTTACTTACAGTAAATCTATCACAACATGTAGTAGAAAGGGAAAATAAAAGCTTTTTGATCAACAGAGGAAAGCTGTCAACAAACAAGTCTGATCAATATTAAGTGTTGGTGCTTGTCTGCATTCCCACATCTGGAAAACACTGTAAGAAATAGGCCTAAGTTTACTTTTACCTATAGTTTCCTTCCATAAAGAACGTTGTAAGCAAAAGTATATTATTCCTCCCCCCCATTTTTATCAGCAAGAATATGAATGGACATAAATGGCCCCATTTTTACCAGCCCCAAATCTAAAGCTAAATTGTAAGTGTACATTGTCTTTGTCTTTAATTTGATTATAAAACAAACGTTCTCCTTTTAACAAAAGCCAGTCTCTCCCCCACCCTGCCTTTCCTTTATTCTGAACTCCATCTCCTCTCGTGTCAAGACTATGTTCCCATAGTCACCCCCTCTCTCTTCTCATCACAAATGGCCTCCCCTTGTCCTATCCTCCTGTTTCTTCTTTAGTTTTCTCCATCTTGGTAAGTGACACCAACATCTAGTTACCCACCCAATCCCAAATCCGTAAGTCATTATTGATTCATCACTTTCCCTTATCTCCCACACCACTCTGAAATTTTGCTTCCAAAGAACATCTCAAAACTGTCCATTTCCTCCACTTTCCCTATCATAATTCAAACTAAACCATCAATGTCCTACACTGAGGCTCTTTTGTTTCCTAATATTTGGACTTGACATTACAGCTAGCGGAATCTCTTTGAAGCTATAAATCAAATCACATTACTCCCTTGATTCGTCCTCTTAAAAACCTTCCAGTACACTCCAAACTTCTTACTGCGGCTCCAACAGGGTTTCTCAGTCCTGCGTGAGCTGGTCTAGCCCCTGTTCAGCCTCAGCTCACTGCACACCTTCCCTTGCTCATTTGTCTTCAGCTATATTGACAGGTCTTCTTCCTTCCCCGAAACATATCAATAATGCTGCCGGTGACAGTTGGGGTATTAACACTATGACCTTTGAAGCATTTCCCCAGCTTTTCTCATGCTTTAACTCAAATGTCACCTCTTTAGACAGACTTTACCGTCACCATTTTCAAAATTAGTTCTTCCATTGCCATTCATTATCACTCTCAATTATGCCCTGCTGTTTTATTTCCTTTATGGCACTTACAAAAACTGTAGTGATCTGATTTTGCTATTTGATCACTTATTAACTGACTCTCTGCTCCCATTTGAATGTAAGTCCCACAGAGCAGCGGCCTTATCTTTCTTGTTATTAGTGTGTCTTTAGTGCCTAGAACAGTACCTGGCCCACTCACAACTCCAGTTCTGATGTGAATGGCACCCCCTAGAGCTCTTCAAGGTGGCAGCTCTGAATACATGTCTGTTCTTTTGGTTACTATGGTATAATTTTTTTTTTTTTGCATGTGCTTAGGGGTTTGTATTCCAGCTGAATTGTTTCTTTCCTTTATCTTACCAGAATAATGAGCTCAGCATTTCATAAACAGAGCCACAAGAGGTCTGCAGAATTTCCACGGATAGCATTTTAAAATCTGAAAAGTCTCCCCTGCTAAGAGATAGAGTGGAATTGAAAAGAATGACTAAGTACCATACAGTTTTTAGACCTGTTGAATTAAATCCAGAGAAATGAAAAATTCAATTGAGTGATGTAGCAGCCTAGGTGGAAGGTTGTAAAGTTATGTAAAAAAATGGCAGAATAAGGTAAGGGTGACTCAACAGTAGGCAAACGGGTTACCTCCCCCTTCTTTAATTTAAGGACTCTAAGACAAAGTGCCTAAAAATGGAAATCAGTCTAAGAGTTGGGATGGTGAGAAAAAAGTTACCTTGGGTATTTTTAGCTCTAGATCTCATATTCCTGGCCTATATCTCTGGTCCTTATTTTTCCTCAATTAATAAGTGATAAAAATTGATATTGTAAGTCTCAATCAGGATTTTAAAAATGAAAAAGATTACGGAAGATGAGACTACACTAGAAAACATCAGGGTGAATCATGCCCAATGAGTCTAATTATTATTTTATGCAACTCTCATTTTAGTGTGTGTGTGTGCGTGCGCGTGTGTGTTTGTATGTGAGCTTTCTCAGTTACACAGTAAAATGTATTTCTTATTCTAAAGCACAATAAAACATATTTGAAATACCCTGCCTTAGGGCACATTAATAAATCCAAATACCATTTAATTTTTATCATCCATCTGAATGAAACAACATAATCTTTATTATATGTGCTGTAGACGCCAAGCTGTTAAGAATAGAATGCGTATTGGTGGTCAATAATTTAATTTTCTAAAGTATCATACTAAGTTTGGGTGAAAGAATAGGAATTGCACATACACATTCTCTGATGGAAATGAGAATTGACATAGCCATTTTGGAGAGCATTTAAAAATATGTACTAAAGCCAGTTTGGTAAGTTTCAGTTGATATACATTCAAGCTCACTGTTTCTTTCTTCAGCTATGTCCAATCTTCTGGTGAACCCATCAAATGAATTTTTAAAATATATTTTTATTGATTTCAGAGAGGAAGAGAGAGATAGAAACATCAATGATGAGAGGGAGTCATTGATTGGCTATTTCCTGCACACCCACCCCTACTGGGGTTGGAGCCTACAACCCAGGCATGTGCCCTTGACTGGGACCTTTCAAACTGCAGGCCAACATTCTATCCACTAAGCCAAAACAGCTAATGCCATCTCAATTTTTCTATGCACAGTGTACTCTAGCATTTTCTGGCCCATATCTTGCATATGTAAAAATAAGGAGATTTTTTATTTAGTATATTAATTATGGTTATTTTAAATACCCCATCTGATAATTCCAAAACCCCTGCCATATTGAATCTGGTTTGGTTACTATTTGTCTCTCAATAGTGTTTTATTTTTCTTGACTTTTAACATAGCTTCTACATTTTTATTAAAGTCAGGCATGGATGGCCCAGCCAGTATTACTCAGTATTTGAGCATTGGCCTGTGACTCAGGAGGTCACAGTTTGATTCCAGGTCAGGGCACATGTCAGAGTTGTGGGCTCGATCCCCAGTAAGGGGCGTGTGGGAGGCACCTGATCAACTTTTCTCTCTCATCCATGTTTCTATCTCTATATCCCACTCCTTCTTCTCTTTAAAAAATCAATAAAAAATACTTTAAAGTTTTTACAAAATGAAGTCAGGCATGATATATACTAAGTAGTGGCAATGAACATAAATAGGCCATTACTGAGAGGGTTTGGTTAGGAGTTTGGCTAGCTTGAATGCTGGCTGTAATTGTAGATATGTGAGGCTTTAATTTCCCTTCCCTTTTTTTTCTCCCTTGTCTATGGGTTTCCCTAGAAACTCTTCCATAGAGACTGAACCCTTTAGTTCTTTCTTCTGTAATCCTCTGCTATTATACAGAAGCCTTGTTGCTATCATCCTAATATGTCAGTGGAAGGGATGTGTTTTATGATAATAAAATTGGTCTTACTCTCTTAGTGAGCCTGCGTCCTACACCTCCTGTGGGCTGCTCCCAGCCCAGGACTAAAGGAGGGCAGCGATAAGGCAGGCCCATCCCTGGGAACTGAAGGACTTCTCTGGAAGGTGACTTTGGATCAAGGACTTCCATCGGCTTAGTTCAAGCTTCCTTGGAACAGCACTGCTTTCTAAGACTCTTTTACCCCCAGCCCCCTTCCCCACTCCTTCACAAGCTGCAGACCAGCATTGGTCTGACAGCCCTCCTGGCTTCCCTCAGGTCTTTTCCCATTTCCCTTCACAGGTCTTTTTTAATTTCTAATAAGTCTCTTGCATGTTTAATCTTGTTTTGACACATGCTCCTCAGAGAAGCTGGACTAACACATCTATTAATAGTAAAATAAAAGATGAATTATAGAGTACTAATGGGTTTTTAAGAATACACACAAGAATTCAAGGTCAGTTTGCATTTTAGCTAGGTATTCTACACTTTAATTGCAGACCCTTGGAATTAAAGATGCATTTTTCTCTGCCAGAGGTACTTTATTGGAATAATTTTCAACTCATTTATTTTTTGGTCTAACCAGTAGGCTCTCGTCAAGTGCTCATGAAGCAATTCAGTACTTCTTATAAGTGACTCACTTTTAAAACTAGCTTCTATTAAACATATAGTATTTAAATTAACTCTCTCCTGCTTATTCATGTTCTCTCTTTCTATCATGTATAAACATACTGATGAATTCAATAAAGCTTAAATGGAGATAATGTTAAATGATAGTCTGTGAGGTTCTGGCTATAGTTCTTGTTATCAATAAAAAAAAGCAATCATTTAGCATGACCTCACTGGGAAACATTTTGATCAATATATAAGTTTAAAATAGCTTAATTGAAAAGACTAATTTCTCCTTTTAATAAGACCAGTTTTTTTTAATACAAGGAAGAATATCACTATTTAACTTCTTAACATTAAATTGTATAATATTTTATACAATCTAATAAATCAAAGAGTTCTAATCTTATGTAATTAACTCTCTATTATCAGTTTAGTTATAAAAAGTAGCTTCTCCTTCCGGAATTTAGAGGAAGTGTGTCTTCATCTGGAACTTATTTCTGTGTCTGTCTTGTACTCCTGGTTGCAGCTCTCCCTTTTTGTGATGGACAAATCATAGTAATTATCAGCAAAGCCCCAAAATGATAAAGTAAAATAGATATTTTCTTATTTTTCCAACTCTTCATAAACAAAACATTGGATTAAAATTTTATGATGAATTTAGATAACTGATATATTTTATTTCTTATTTTTACTAGGCATTACCAGCTAGTAGACAATTTAAATGTTCAACGATAGTGGATTGAGTCCTCCTAGATACTTAATAAAAATTGAATATGCTGGCCTTTAGATATATAGAATCTTCTATCTATCTATCTATCTATCTATCTATCTATCTATCCATCCATCCATCTATTTATCTATCTTTTATTTGTTAAAAACAAAAAATATGCATTGGAACTAGTGCTGTGCATTTTGAACACTTGTGATTTTATGATAATCAAGAGCTATATTAAAATCTGTCCACTCTTTAAATATCAACATCATTAATTAATAGTATTAATATATTTTTATTACATTATAGATTTGATCATTTCTTTCAGCCAGAAAATTCTTTCAACCATGTGATGACACTGTGCTTGGTTCCTTATGAATATCAATTATTATCTCCAGGTATAGTTAGCCAGAAATTTCAAATTTGGTCAACCAAAAGAAAGCTCTAAAGAAAGAAAGAAAAAAAAATATTTAAAAAGTAGAATTGGTGCCCAGCTGGTGTGTCTCAGTGGTTGAACAACAACTCATGAACCAGGAGGTCACAGTATGATTCCCAGTTAGGTCACATGCCTGGGTTACAGGCTCAATCTTCAGTGGGGGATGTGTAGGAAGAAACAGATCAATGACTTTCTCTTATCATTGACTAGGGGCCCAGTGCACAAAAATTTGTGCACTCTGGGGGGTGTCCCTCAGCTCTGCCTATGCCCTCTTACAGTCTGGGACCTCTCAGGGGATGTCCACCTGCTGGCGTGCCTGGCCAGCCTGGGTACAGGGCTGATGGTTATTTGCAGGCTGGCCAAGACCCCAGTGGAAACCCTCACCCCATGGGGGTTTGGCCAGCCTGGGTGAGGGGCTGATGGCTGTTTTCAGGCTGCCCACAGTCCCTTCAGGGTTCAGGTCCCTACTGTGGTGCCTGGCCAGCCTGGGTGAGGGGCTGAGGGCTGTTTGCAGGCTGCTCACAGCTCCCATTGACCCAGCGTCCCAGCAAGGCTGGCTGGAATCAGGTTTCTGGGGTTTATTTATCTTCTATAATTGAAATATTGTTGCCTTGAGCAGAGGCCCAGCTGGCCTAGGCAGGTAGTTTCAACACCATCGCTGGTGCAACAGAAGCCTCCTGTTTGCTCTACCCTGTTTCCCCAAAAGTAAGACATCCCCCCAAAATAAGACCTACTTACAGTTTTGCCTCTTGCTGAAATATAAGGCATCCCACTGAAAATAAGACCTCCCCCAAAATAAGACCTCTCCAATAATAAGGCATTCCCCGAACATAAGGCCTCCCTGATAACAAGGCCCCCTGAAGCTACCGTAACTCTGGACTCTGGGCCATAGCGGCTGGTGCCGCTGCGCAGCTCACTGTTGGTCGCAGCGTAGCCGGAGCAGACAGGAAGCGCAAGGTCTCTTTTAATCAGAGAGTCCACGCCACCACCAGGACAAGCTGCTGCCTGCTGCTCTCTCTGCCCTGGTGGAGTCTGGCTGACTCACAATTAGACAGTGAGTCTTGCGGGGCAGAAGTCGGGCACATTGTGTGGACACACAGGTAATAAATTTCCTTTTTTTTTTGTTCAACAATAAATGTGTACTGTATTCTTCATGGAAAAATAAAACATCCCCTGAAAATAAGACCTAGTGCATCTTTGGGAGCAAAAATTAACACTTTGTAAGTGAACATTTTCCCGCCACTGTGTGGTAGTGTTCGAAACACTTTCCTTTGTGCAGGGGTACATTACAAAACTTGCACATGTACCATGTTTCACTGCATAGTTTATGAGCAGCACACACACGACAATGATGTAAGACATTTTTATTTTTGCCGGTCCAACCAACCAGAGGTTCCAATGTATGTTTCCTCATGTCCATTGACAGTCTCCCTGGTGGATCCAATTTTACTCGTTTCCTGCAAAAAATGTGTTAATATAAGACACTGTCTTATTTTCTGAGAAACAGGGTAGCTCTGTGGCTGCCTGCTGCCATCTTGGCTGAGTTAATTTGCATACAGCCTCTCTGATTGGCTGGTGGGTGTGGCTTGGCTGGTGGGTGTGGCTCAGGTGTCTCAGAGTGATGGTTAATTTGCATATTACTCTTTTATTAGATTAGATGTTTCTATCTCTCTATCCGTACCCCATTTTTTCTGAAATCAATAAAAATATATATTATATATATATAAAAGCCAAGTGGCCAGAACAACAGGAACAACCAGAATGACTGATAACTATGGTGCACACTGCTGCAGCAAACTGGCCCAATCAGAACCCTGATTGGTCCCCCAACCCCTGCAGCACCTCCCTCTGGCCAACACCACCCCAAATCATGCCCCCACCCCCAATCGGGGCAGAGCTGGCCAGCTAACCTCCCCAGCTGACCCTGGCCCCAATTTGCCACCTCCATTGGGGACAGGGTCCACATCCCCTCCCCACACTGGCCCAGTGTCCTCCATTGGGGTGGGCTGACCAGATTCCACCCATGCATAAATTCATGCACCAGGCCTCTAGTATTATTTTAAAAGGTAGAATTGATGCTGTCATAGAAGCTTGAAAGCATGTGAAAAATCATAACAAATTATTGAAGTTTTAGGGAATTGTTACAATCCTGGAAGATAATGGCCAGGGCAAGGAGGATGAGTATACAGCCCTAGACTAGAGCTAATTTAATTTTGAATTTTTGGTATTTAGGTTTATAACTTTTAGAGAACCACATTTATTTAACACATTTTAATATTATCATTCTTTTAAAAATATATATGTTTATTGATTTCAGAGAAGAAGGGAGAGAAGGGAGAGATAGAATGATCAATGATGAGAGAGAATCATTGATTGACTGCTTTCTGCACCTCCCTTCCCCCCACTCCCTGCCCCACATTGGACTGGGGATCCCTGGCATGTGTCCTGACCAGGAATTGAACCTTGACCTACTGGTTCATAGGTCGACACACAACCACTGAGCCACACTGGCCAGACCACTCTACTTTTTAATCAATAATCACTTTCAAATAAATAAACACATGTAATATATTAAGAAATTGTGTTTTTGAGACATTTTAAAACTTCTTTTACATATTAAACATTTGCCAAGGACTGCATATCCAACATTGTAATGAAAATCATGAGGTTCATGTAAGGAGCCTAGGAGATACATACTGTGAGGTCTACTTTCTGAACCTATTTTTGTCACTAGATTGTATTGTTGGAAGGAATTGAAATTGTCAGTGCCAGCCCCTTTGTCACAGATTAGAGGGAGAGGGAATTGTTGTCAAATGAGTGTGAAGCTACCCTACAAGAAAGAAACAAGCTTTCTTTCCCCTTCAAAGATAAAAGGCCACAATTACATCGATGAGACCTGGTCTGTAGACACCATGTAAATCCCCATTTTATATTTTCTCACAGATCAGGCTTTCCATGAGGGTCCTATGGACTCTTCAGGGACTAGGACAAGAGGCAACCCAATGTGAGACCTTGCGTTTGCTCCACCATGTGATGACACTGTGCTTGGCTCCTTAACTAGCAGAGTACCTGTGGAACTGCTGTGTAGTCTAGGTGAAATTTTACACAAAAAGCATTTTGCTGAAGAACAGCAAAGTCACTTTGCACATTACGAGGGGGAAACAGTCTTAAGATGAAAACGATTGAACTATGTTGCGTTTTATTGCAGTGATGACTTTCTTCACCACATTTAGCTAAACCTGCCAGCCTCGTATCTGTAATTACGGCGCGTGTATTAAAACAATCCAGGCTGTTAAGAACACACTCAGATGTGTAGCAACTGCTCTAATACATCACTCTATCATTTTCCATTATATCATGCAACATTAGTCACCATCATTGCAGTGTGTAGCCTTGATAAACACTTAATGTTAAAGGAGAAAATGTTAGGGATATTGCCTAATGTTGTTGTTCTTTTTTAATCTCTGAATCTACATTATGTTTCTCATGTGGTTTCTCCTTGCTTCAATTCATCTGGTTTCATTTGTTAAATTTGCACAAATTCTTCACATAAAAGTATCCCCAGACGTGTATGCTGTAATTAGGTTATAATTCTAAGCAGACGTTCCAGTGACATTTAAGATCAAACTGAGGGGCCGATGGGATACTGACAGCTCGGGGGAATCCAGAAAGGGAATAGCAGAACTAATTTATGCAAGCCCAGGAGCTGCTTATTTTATGCACAGCTACTTACAAAATAGAACCCCCTTAGTTGCTGTCCCCCTTCATTTCTCTCAGTCCTGTCCTTATGTCACAATTGTTGAATGTGGAGCCCTTGGTTTGCATTAGTTCACATCAACTTATTAATGGCAATTTACTTTCTTAGAAACATCCATCTTCACCTCTAGAAAACATTGCAATAGTGTGTTTAGATTTTAACTTAAATATCGCTCTCCAAAAGATCCCACTAGTTAAAGGTGACCAGATGTCCCGCTTTTGGCGGGACGGTCCCGATTTTTAACAATTTGTCCCGCGTCCCATGGCATTTTTAAAAAGTTCCGATTATTCTTTGTAATATTTTAAGTAATAATAAAAAAAAGAAAGAACACCTCCCCACCCCGGTCAATGGTGTACCGCTTTAAATCTGGTCACCTTACACTAGTTTTAACCACTGAAAACTTGGGGGGATCGCAAATATGAAAGGTCAGGTGATATAGTTGCTAAATTAACATGAGCCAACTTACACCTGAGGGTTAAGAAAACGTAAAATCATTGATTTGTCATGCAAAAAGAAAAGTTGGAACAGAAACTAAATAACATAAAAAGGCAGTCAAGCCCAGGCTGGTGTGGCTCAGTGGTTGAGCATCAACCCATGAACCAAGAGATCACCAGTTCGATTCCTGGTCAGGGCACATGCCTGGGTTGCCGGCTTGATCCCCTGTAAGGGGTGTACAGGAGGCAGATGATCAATGATTCTCTTTTATCATTAATGTTTCTGTTTCTCCCTCTCTTTTCCTCTCTGAAATCAGTAAATATATATATATAATATATATATATATATTATATATATATATATTATATATATATATTAAAAAAGAAAGAAAACCTTTTAAACACGACTTATTCAATAAGTCATAAAAAAATAAAAATAAAAAGGCAGTCAACATTTTGGTTGTTTGGTGAGACGTTGCGGCTGAAGATGTCACTTGAGTTCTATCCCTGCACTGAAGCCAGCCTCCCCTACCTGTGCCTGGGGCCACTGTTTCACTGCCGAGGTGAAGCTGCTGCCGCCCTTTATGCAGAGCCTGTATATGTCCCACTCTTCACCGCTCAACCCTACCAGTGACGAATGATGTTCAAGGCTGGGTCTCTGTTGACTTACGGCCTTTGCAGAGGGTGGACTTTTACTTGCATCAGTGCCTCTGGACTTACGACCTCCAGCTGTGTCCCCCCTTTCCTGAAAGCACCAACCTGGGCATCATTGAGTGCAGGTGTCCCAGCTCTTTATCCTGATAATCCATCGCTTCAGCCTGTGCTTCTGCTCACCCGAGGAGTGGTTCAGGCACTTCCTGCCTTGGCCCTGCTGCTTCCAGGCCACGGTGGCACAGAGGTTAGTGCCTTCTGATACTACCAATTCCTTCCTCCTCTTGCACTCCCGCTCGGCAGAGCCGACACCAGCCATCACTTCACAGGCAGTCAGCAGTGGTGGCAAAGACTCTATTAACAAACACATCATCAGGCTCGCCACAATCACCTCTCAGGCTCACAGCAAATCAGACTGCCTGGGCATGGCGAGGAAGTGGTCTCAACACCCCCCCCCCCCCTCCCTCACCAACAGTGAGTCACCTAAGGTAGTACCTGACCAGGTCTGGATGTGGCAAATAGAATCAATCAGGAGTTTCATCCTACATTCTTTCTTATTTAGGGACCTGAAGGAAAAGAGACTTGCCACGACATTCAGGCAGGGTTCTGAAGGAGAGGTGAGACCGGAAAGCTTCTCTTTGAATTCATCACCATGAATCTTGGGTGTTAGGTCTATCCCAGTTCTTTTTGCTGTTGTTTTCCTCAGTTCCAAATGTTCTTCCCCTTTCCAACTGCTAATCCAAATCCTACCCAATTTTAGTTCTGCTTCCTCCATTAGGAATTTATCAGTTAGGTTAGCTCGCTCCTTCAGTTTAAAAGGTCTCCATTCCCTGGCTATTAAAATCTAAAGTCTGTAATTTGCTCCTTCACAACTTCTTCCATCCTCCTTCCAGACTCATCTGAGTCACTGTTTTTAACAAAGGTTTTCTCCTCTTCGTACAAGCATCCTCGCTATTTGCTAAATATGCTAGGGACTTGACTCATGCATGTGTCATTACTTAAGCTTTCTTCTTCTTGTCCTTTTTGGAATATTTGATTTACTTTTTAAAACTCTTATTAAGTAAAGCAGTTCTCTGAAGTATTATTCCACCGGCATCAGTCCTTCTCCTAGCTCCTAAGCAACTAATTAACCCTCTATTGTTTTGAATTGAATTTATTGGGCGTGATATTAGTTTGCAAAACCATACAAATTTCAAGTGAACAACTCAGTAAAACATTACCAGCCCTGCATTGTGCACCCATTGCCTCAAGCAAAGTCTCCTTCCATTCCCATATCCCTCCCACCGCTTTGCTCACCTCCACCTACCTCCACTCTTCTTTCCCTCTGGTTGTCACCATCTGTTGTCTGTGTCTATGTGTTATATATATGGCACCTAATATAGATAGCACCTGATATGTTCCAAATACTATATTAAGTACTCTATAAATATTAACTCAGTTATATTTAGTATAAATATTAATTTATAATAACACTATGAAGTAGATACTAACTTTATTCCTATTTCAGAGATTAAAAACCTCAAGCACAGGGAGGTTAAGTTACTTGACCAAAGTAATGCAGTAAATGCTAGAGCTGGTATTCAAACCTAAGCAATATGGTTCTGTGTCCCTCCTGAGTCCATGATTTGAATCACTATGCTAAAGTGACTCTATAGACGATTTTTACATCACATTACAGATTTTCTTCAGTGCTTATTTTGTTATAATATTTTATTTTTACATTAGAGGCCCTGTGCACGAATTTGTGCATGGGTGGGGTCAGGCCAGCCACCCCAATGGGAGGCCCATTGGGCAGGGCCAGCCATGGGGTCTAATGCTGGAAGCTATAGCTTTCCCCCAGCTGGATCTAACTATACTTTAAGAATGGCCAAAAGAAAACTCACAACAGAACTGTTTTGCATTTCACGTGCCATGAGGTGCAGTTTTTATGTGTTGTTTGTGAACATATTAAGATGGATGATGGCCCTTCAATGGTTTTTGCGTTCTTCCCAGAGCTCTGCCCTCAGTTTCCCAATATGATCTTCATGTCTGTTTGTTTAACACATTAAGCGCTTAGTCAGTCACCCGTGACTGACACTATACTTTCCGTCTGGAAGACAAAACAGGCTGGGTGCTTAAGGTGTTACAAGTTTTTCTGGTTTTGAAGGTGCCTACCCTTCCCTGTTGCTCCTGGCAGCCTGTGGGTCCTCTTTGCCGCTCCTTTTAAAGAGAGATTGAAAGCTCACCTAATCTGCAAGGCACCGCCATTTCACAAAATCCTCACCCAGCCTCTCTACATTCCTCAGCAAAGGACTGCCTTCCGTTAATGCTTAGGTCACCTTTTTGGCTAACTTGGAAGGTCTCCTGGGGTGGCAGGCTGTGGAGGGAGAATTTTACACCTTGGCTGCAGTATTAGCAGAGCCCTCTGGAGATTCTGGTCAGAGACAAAAGGGACTGATAATTATTTTCTTGTGCTTTCACTATATGTACATGCACCAGGGAGCCAGGCAGTGATTTAGAGGTGCTGGGGCTGATCGGGGGCTCGGCTGGCTAGGGGGCGGGGGCTGATCAGAGCCCAGATTAGGCTGGTTGGCTACCACAGTGTGTGTCATAGCCACCGATCATTCTCATCGTTCTGCCGTAATGGTCACTGGGCTTTTGTATATATAGATACCCACCTTCCATATTATCTCCTTAAGTATAAAAAATGCATCTGATGTTGTTTCCCCAATTCCTGCCTCTGCACGTGGCATGACATGGGTGTTCAATTACTGCTTGGGAATTGAGTTGAGTGAAGATTAAAACTATTTTTTTTCTTTTACTGATAAATGGACTTCCATGACAGTAGTTTGCCTTGAAGTTTATTTATACTCAATGAAAAGAAAGGTAAAAAGATAAAAGCAAGTTGGTTTAGCAAAAAATGAAAGGCCATACAGTACCAGCATAAACACCATTAAATACGATCACAGAAGTTCTTTTGCAGCAGTAGATATTTATTTTAGCCATGTTGTAAAGGTGACAGAAGGTTGCACAGTAATAGGGCAACCAGCAGGCCTGCTTCTGTAGTGCACATTGACTGACCGAATGTCAGCAGAGTCACACACACACTTCATGCAAGTCAGCGGAATAAATGTGCGCTCGTTGAACATTGCTAAATGAGGCTGCTTCCAGTGGAAACACTAGACTAATGAAATCTTCAGAGGGAAAAAAAATGATATATATATATACACAAATCTCTTCAGAGGGGGGAAATCTAATAAAAGTGTATCAAAGAAACAATAACCATTTAGGCTTTCTCATATAGATTATGATTCTTCTCATGGATGCCTTTTGTAAGTACATTAATGAGATCTAGCGTGACTAGAAGTTTATAAAGCTGTTGTCATAGCAATCGCTAATACAGATAATACCACTGAAATACCAAATCAGTCTATGCTAAAGCAGATATTGGACTTGAATGAATGCCAAGTGGATGAGATGGTGGGGGGGGGCATTAGTGAAGGGAGGACAGCACTACCTTTTCTCTTACGTAACATAGCACTGGTGAAGTACACAGTAAACAACTCATGGTATGAATGATTTGCTTCTAATTCTTGCACCGATTAGTGCATTTTTAAGTATAGGAAGCTACTAGAGCTTAATATCCAGTAAAGTTACACAGCATCTAAATGGCATTTCCTATGCCACAGGACTCCATGGCTGTCTGTGAAGGGCTATGAAACAAACTCCCAAATTATTCCTTTAATTGTATACTTACAAATATCTGCAGGAGCGTCTTTCATCCTTTTTCATTACAGCACAGACAGTAACAGTAGAAGGTAAGAAAACCATCTCTTAGGAAAGGGGAGAGAAGCAAAACCAAAGAATGTAAAACTTGCGGGCTTGTGGATGAAGATACTAAAGCCTTCTGCTGAGATTTTAATGAGAACTTGAAAGAGAATGTTTAAAGAAGATGATTCAGTGACATCCCATTCAGAAACAAAATTGGGATGTAAATTCCATACTTAGGAAAACATGTACATTTGCTTTGTGACACAGAGACTGGTTCAAATCCAGCCCTAATATTAGAAAAAGAAACGGCCCAAAACAGTGGCCCTAGATGACGGCATTTCAGTCCTAACAACTTCTTCTAAGAAGTGCGCATGTCCAGCTCACAGACTGCTACCAGCAGCAGCAGCATCGCTCAGCCCTTGGGTGTCCCTGTTCATAGGGGATAACCAGGGAAATAAGGAGTGAAGACATGTTGTATCTAAGTAAGTTGAGGAAAGTTCTGTCAAGTGAAGAGATCTAATTTTTGTGTAATTCCTTGTTCGGCTTTGCGCCACTATTGTTTAAACACTGCCTCACCTCAGTTTTACAATAACCGAGGCTGTGGTTTTAAGATGACCCAGTGAACTGTGGAATCAAGTTTGGACCTAGGAGGATTTCTTCCATGTCTGTAGTGACATGCACATCCCTCCAAAACCTTCTATTCTGTCACTCAATGCTTTTCTCACTCTACTCTGTTTGGTGGTTTATCTCTTTACACACCTTTCTCTCAAGTTAAAGGCACCCACAACTAGACTCAGTCCCCTAGAAGGGTTTGATCCAGGATGTATTACGGGAAAGTTAAGCACCTGTGATATGCTGCATTGTTGAGCTGTCTGTAGAAAGGGAATGATGAATATAAATTTGCCAACACTAAAGGGCATTCTACATTTCTGTGAATTAAATCTGACAGATCATTGTTTGAAAGAAATGCCCCATGCCATCTAAAAATATGCTAATGTTCTATAAATGTGATCTCCTTTCAGTTGTCAAATAGAATTAGGTGAGGAAAAGATGCAGAACTGTCAAAAACTTGTAGGCCGACAGAGTTATTCAATGCAGATTGTAAAATAAGATAATGAATTCTTTCCAGAGAGGTTGCCTTCTCTCTGTGGTCATGGATGGGCAGCATATTATCATTAAAGCATCAACCTACTATGGCCATAGGACGGAAAATCATTGGCTATTCAAGAGAACTTGAGAACTTGAATTGTCTGTCTAGACATGATCAAGAAAGATCAAAATTCAAATTCTGATTTTATAAATAGATTAAGAAATATTCAGCAAAGGTACTATTGGTATATATAAAAAATGACTCTTAATTACATTAGAAATTCATAAATAAACTAGAGGCTCAGTGCATGAATTCATGCACCTTGAAAGGAGCTGTGGGCCATGGGCGATGGGTCACAGGGGTGGGTCTTGACCCATCCTCTGTGCCCCTGTCCAGCTCCTCCCACTGTGGCCCCCAGTCTCCTCTCTCCTGGCAGCCCTGTTCCCACCACTGCTGTTCCCCGCTAGCACTTGCTGATGGTGCAGACTGATTGGGGCCAGTGTCAGCAGCAGGTGCAAGTGGAGCCAGCACCATCAGTGGGTGTGCGCTGTAGCTGCTGCTCTGATCGCCCCTCAGGAGCAGGGGGAGGTGGAGAAGCCCTCAGCAGGTGCAAGCGGCAGCTCTGGCACCAGCAGCAGGTGCAAGCGGGGCCAGCGCTGGCAGCAGGTGCAAGCACTGGGTGGTACTGCAGATGTAGGAGCAAATAATTTTCAGTAACCACCAGAGTCCCGCCCCAATGACAGTGACCAGCGGCCCGCCTTGGTTTGGCATCCCCTCTCACCTGCTCCACCATCCTACCGCAGCCAATACCCACCACGTTTTTCACTCTGTTGCCTGTTTCTGATGCCTGCCATGTTCCACACTTGCCCCCTGGTGGTCAGCATCATAGCGATCGGTTGTTTGGTTGTTCCACAGTTTGGTCTACTTGCATATTAGTGTTTTATATATATAGATAATTGGAGAGTAGATGATAAATTATACCACTGTATGGAATGACTGAAGACCCCTGAGCAGATTCATTTGACTGACTTAATATGGGAAATACTAAGAAGTAATCGCAGACCATTTAGAAGGCTGTGTGAATCATGGACTAACTGTATGAACATTGCCTCTTTGTGAGGCTTACAGCCGTGTTTATTCCAGATTTGGGTTCCCCAACAATTTTTGGTATATGTGCGTTCTGGTATTGTCAATGGCACCAAAGGGATCATTCAGGGTAGAGCCATGGTGATGAAAATCTCTTTTTTTTAAAAAAAATATATTTTATTGATTTTTTTACAGAGAGGAAGGGAGAAGGATAGAGAGTTAGAAACACTGATGAGAGAGAAACATCGATCAGCTGCCTCCTGCATACCCCCCATTTGGGATGTGCCCTCAACCAAGGCTCATGCCCTTGACCAGTATCAAACCTGGGACCCTTGAGTCCACAGGCCGACGCTCTATTCACTGAGCCAAACCGGTTAGGGCTATGAAAAGCTCTTTTAATTAGTTTACTGTAACATCTGAAGTGTCTTCAGCATAGAACATGAGATTTGTATACAGCATTTGAGGTCTTACTCTTCCACTTATTCACAAGAGGTCTCTGAGCCTCAGTTTCCTCACCTGTAGGCAAGGAATAAAAACACCTATACTTCAGAGGGATCATAGGAGGATTAATTAGTTTGTTAGGTATAGAATGGTCCTTGACAAACAGCATTGTTATAATTATTATGAACATGACTTGCGCATCTTCATGTTCCTCTCCTGCTCTGTGCTAGACTCTGAGGTAAAGCATGGCATTTCAATCACATGCCTTAAAGAAGATGGCTCTCTGAGAATCTGGAGAAGGAACAAACACATAAACACAACAAATGGAAGATAATACAAAAGGGCTAAAATATTGGTCTTTGCTGATTGGCACAATAGACATTTAGATAATCTTCATATACAGTTGATCATATTTATTAGTCAATTTTTATAGTAAGCTTTCCTTCTTACCTGTGTCCCACATACAAAAACACCTCCTTGCCTGTGATGAGGTGGTTGCTTGTAGCATATAGGCAAGATAACCCCCATCTAAGAGCCTGAGGCCAGATGGAGACTAGTTTCTGCTTTGAGTGAGCAATATTGTGGGCTCCCTAACACATAAATCTGCATATAATGAGGCTCACACTTAAGCTATTAACTATCTTTAAGAAGGATGTGAACAGTAATACAGGCAGGCAACTTAGCATTTTGAAAATTATTTTGATGATGTGTTGTCTCAGAACCTCAAAAGAAACTGGTGGATATTGGGACAGTACCTTTAAAGCTCTCATAAAAATATTTGCCTGTACATTAGCAATTTAGGGCAATTAACTATTTCCAGACACATATAACATGCCTGGCAATATATGTTATCTGTGACTCTCTCAACAACCTTTGAAGTCTTCATTTGATACAAATAAAAACTGAGTCTAAGAGTTACAAGTTTACTTGCCTAAATTCTGCATATTCTAAGTAGGATTGTTGTCATAAATATACAAATATATTTGGTATAAAAATCATTTAATAAATGATAAAGTGAAATTAATAAAGTTGATGATAATCAATACAATTTTCAAAGAACTTGGTAAGTGAAAAGTGAAAAGAAATGAGAATGTTGTGTTTCTTTTTAAAATTACAGTCAGCCATATATCTACAGGGGCAGATCCTCTCACAGTCCATGACACAAACTGTATTGTCCAAATGTGAAAGGGACTGGGCGAGAGTGGAGGCCTCTTACTTATTTTCTGTTTTTTCTTTTCTCAAATCACAGGGCTTTGTGTGAAACGTTTCTGAAGGATATTGGAGAACATTATTTTCCCTTTATTCTGAAAAATGTCTTTGCTTTATATAGCTTACTTTCTATTATTGTCTTGCAACACATTCCATGCTGCCCTTTGAAAAATCTTAATGGTGTGGCAGTTTATTCTTGATGATTACTTAGTTGGAGACCTGCATTTTTTTTCTTCTACTATTCCCCTTTTCAAGTAAACATCTGTATGTGCTTTTTCTTTCTATTTTTGTCAGTGCCATTTAGCTTCTTAAAGATTCTAACTTCATGGTTGTGCATATCTGACTGTGAACAAATGGAATTGAAATGTTCTGGAGTATTCACTCATCTAGGTTTATTTGTTCATCTCTAATTATCTGTCTCTCTGAGCCCTATCTACTGTAAGGCTTAAATGGTGGATTGTAGTGAATGAAACCAGAATTTAACCCTAGGTTTGGCATAGGTTTGTTTCATTCAAAACTTACATATTTAACCTCACAAAAACTTATTGACATTAAAATAGGCTTACTTGATCATGTGACTAACTGTTACCCTAAATAAGGAATCAGGCTGATAGAACCATTATCTGATACATTGTTTTGCTATACTGTTTCCTCTGGTTAAAGTTCACTTCTTTCTAGTTCTTGAGTAAAAATTTCAATGTTAGTAAAACACAAAATCTGAAAGGGCTCCATTTGTCCAGTTAATATGAGTTCTTCCAGAATAAGGACACCTGTGTTTCCTAGTGGACTGTCCAGGCACTTAGGTGCTGTATGCAGGCCAGTTGACTATATGTATGGGAGCCAAAGTTAGCACTGAGCTGCATTTCAGATAGAATTACTATTTTCTTGTTTCCAGAAAAAAGAAGCCATAGTTCCTGTCTCAAAATTAGTGGGAATGGTAATGGGGTGATGACAATTTCATAGTAATCACAACCATTTATTAATTATTTTAAGCCCAAGAGGAGGGGCCAATGATACTTATAGATTTGCTTTGCGAGCCTCGCTGATACTTCTCCATGCCACTTCTAAATTCTAAATGGTTACTGAGCTGCTTTCCTCCCTACCTCTTCTCATCCATTTTATATCTTCTTTACTTCCTTTCTCACAGAGCATCAAAATGTTCCTAGGGTTTCTTTGCTAAGATATCCAGATAAGAATATCTCCTCCTCTGACCACGTTTTCTTAAATTTGGTTTCTGGGTATGTGTTAGGAGAAAGGAAGTTCAGAATCTGTAGATCTTTGGTTGCATGACATCTCCAATTTCCCCACGGCAAATAAATGAGCTTTTAGGTTACTTGTTCACAGGCTTATTAGGAAAATATACATATAGGAATTTCTCATTCCTACAATCAATAATAATTTAAAATATTACATTTCACATATATTAAGCACAATACTAAATGCTTGTTCTACTTATATGTTCTTCTCAGAATCTTAGACTTATTGAAAATAAAACTTATGTACCTGAACTGGGACCTTCTCCAACCCCATATCCAGGATTTGGTCATTGTAAATTTTAAATGGACAACTTTGAAAGAATCTGTTGTTTTATGCATTTAGGACAGTTGGTTGCTATCTCCTCTGGTACTAGGTTGCCTTTCATCATAGCTCAGCAATCCTGATTAGAACTGTGGGAAGTGACAGTGGAAGGTTAGCTGCAAGAATTGACAGGAGGGGTGGGCTGCTGTTGCTCAGTGGTTGAGCATGGACCTCTGAACCAGGAGGTCAGAGTTCAATTCCTGATGATGGCATATGCCTGGGTTGTGGGCTTGGTCCCCAGTGTGGGGAGTGCAGGAGGCAGCCAATCAATAATTCTCTTTCAACATCGATGTTTCTATTTCTTTCCCTCTCCCTTCCTCTCTGTAGTGAATAAAAATATATTAAAAAAGAACTGACAGGAGGAAAAGCCGAAGCCCTGGAATAATCAAGCAATTGCATGTTTCATCTGTAGTTAAAATATAGTAATGAGGCAACTAAAGCTAAAACGTCACCCACAGCTTGAGTGTCAGGAAACTGTTTCTGTGATAAGGTTCTCTTCTGAGAATGTTTAACTGGCATATTATTCAGTGGATGACAACTCTTCAGGTATCAGACAAATGACAGGAGACCCCATAATAAGGTACATGTGAAGCAGATGACCATTGGTGTCCTATCAGGGAGAATATTCTTCAGGACGATCCAGCGCATCTTGTCATGTGATTGTGGCCAAATGTCTTTGGATCTTCCTGCTGTTTGAAAATTTTTGAATATGTAGCTATTTTCTTAATTATTGTGATCAAGTCAACAATGACTTTTTTAAAAATCCTGCCTAATTCCTCTGGTGGTTGGAGACTAGACAAAGCTTATGGGAAAAATCAGAAATGTTAAACTGAATGCAACTGAAAATGTTGTCCATACTGGTATAGTATATGCTGGATGCTGACGCTGAGACTCAGAACTGTTACAGGGCCATGCCTACAAACAGCACTGGAGGTGGATTCTTTAGTTCCAATCATGCAAGTAGGGGGTGGGGCTTTCCACAAGGCTCTGAGCTAGCAAGTGCCTTTGGTAGGCAGGCAAAGAAGTCCAGGAAATCTGATGGTGCAAAGGTGACTGGTGTTTTTGCCTCTTAAGGGGAATAATCTTCTTAAACAAAACTACCATTCTTATAGTTTTATGTGTTTGGGAAAAGCTTATTATTT
Source organism: Murina feae (assembly GCA_004026665.1). Taxonomy (NCBI): domain Eukaryota; kingdom Metazoa; phylum Chordata; class Mammalia; order Chiroptera; family Vespertilionidae; genus Murina; species Murina feae. Next base: position 28,075 of record PVJC01013189.1, read on the forward strand.
TCAAAAAATGTTTGCAAGACAGTAATTTATCGGTGTAAGCCTACCTTTTTTTTTTTTTTTTTTACCCATTACACAAATTCAGCTTTCTGTCATTTCCAGACCATGTCCTCATCTTCACCTTGCTGATGCTGGAAATTTCATGCATTTATCACTTTACCTCATCACTACTGCAATTCTTTATTTTTCTTTCTTTCTTAGTGGCATTTTGTTTTAGGAAAAAGGGTTTTGATTCAAAGACTTGAGAATGAAAGGTGTTTTTATTTAAAAAACAAACACCAGAACAAATATTGTTGAATTAGTGAGAGCAACTCACTATTTCTGCCACTGAAGGCAAGGAGCTGTATCTGCTCCTGTGGGCTCCTCCACAGGCGATTCCTGCCAGCACTTGCTGACATTTTTTATAACAATAAGGGAGGCCAAGAAAGCAACTGAAGACCACCTTGTAGGTAAGCATGGAAAATGCATAATAGGAAAAGGAAGTGTGATTAATTCTTCTCTCTGGGATAATGGAACCAGAGCGTTGGAGCAAAGACATCCAAATTATCAGTGTCAGGCTTGCAGTGTGTTGGGATGGTTTTGTGTCTGATTCATTTGTATAACTCAGAAAAAAGAAAGAGAATCCTATTCCCAGCACAATTTTAGAACATCTTGGAAGATATAATGTATAAGACATAGAATTCTCCCCCGAATAGTGATGGTTGAATTTTTATGCAAGGGAGGTGTGGAGAAATTGATACAGAATACAAGTGCTGTAAGAATTCAGAGTTAGGAATGTTAACCTGGGAGAAGTGGACAGAAAGCTTCATGGGAATAGCTAGAACTTGACTTAACCTTGAACAATTAGTGGGGCTTTCTGATAAGTGTAAAAGGGGAAAATGGTAGCAAGAAGCAAAGAAGGTATAACTAGGAACTGGTTGGGGAAAAAAGTTGGTTCTCAGGGTAATGAGATCACCAACACTCAGTAGAAGGCATGAATCCAGCTGTAGAGAGACAATAGCTGAGGAAGTCAACTTCTGATTGGGGAATGGACAATGGTTTAGTAGTGACTTTTAAAAGGATTTGTTTTTTTTCTGGCTCATCAGGACTATGAGCAACAGACTGATAATTTGATCACAAGTCAAGTAAGCACAGAGAAGTTTCAGAAGGCAAGATCATGAAAGGCAACCATGGAGTTGGCTCTGAGGGTTTGCCTGAGGATACTTGGAAGCTAAAGTTCATTCCAACTCAAACTGTTCACATCTAGAAATGCCATCTGTGTAAAACTGAGTATGAGGATCTGGAAATTATTTTTTTCTAGTTTTTAAAAATATATATTTTATTGATTTTTTTTTACAGAGAGAGAGAGAGGGATAGAGTGTTAGAAACATCGATCAGCTACCTCCTGCACACCCCCTACTGGGAATGTGCCCGCAGCCAAGGTGCATACCCTTGACAGGAATCAATCCTGGGACTCTTCAGTCCGTAGGCTGTCACTCTATCCACTGAGCCAAACTGGTTAGGGCTGGAAATTATTTTTAAGTTATAAGTTGGGTCTTAGCAACTTTATGAGGTAGATGTTGTTGCCCTCATTTTGTTATCATCATACTTAGCTAGTTAATATTAATAAAGTGAAGAAAACAAAGGGAAGCCAGGCATTGTAAGCATGGTCACCTGGGAAGCTTCACCAGGAAGCTGCAGCTTCATACAGCATTGTCCCTCCAAGGAAATTAACACTTCTCCCTTCTCCTATCTGGTATCCAGTTGTTGGGAGAAAAGGGAGAGATAGGCACATGCACAGTAAAGACAATAAAAGCCAGGAGGTGCAGGGGAGGTGTAGCCTGTCAGTGCAGCCTGGAAACAATGGGTTGGTGGAGGGTGGACCCCACCAAAAGCATGCACAATCTTAAAAGGTTGAATAGTTAGTTTGAAGAAGCACCTGGTTAAAATCCTCAAAGTTTCCTCTTTCTTGCCCTCTTGTTCGCTCTTGCTCCATACCCCACACTTGCCCATGTACTTGCCTGTTCTCTCTCCATAGCCATGTGGCCTTAAGCAGACACATGGCCCATGGCTGTGAGGACCCCACACATAATAGACTGCAGCTGGAAACACAAGTTAAGCTAGCCAGATGCTGGACTGGACTGGACTTTAATATGGAGCAGAAATTCTGGGAAGTGGCCTTAGTTCTGGTCTCGTTGAAGGCAAAATTGGACAGAGATGGGATCTTGGAGAGAAACCTATTTAATTTTACATCATCAATAAAGCTTTCCATGGAAAGCCCATCCTCTCATGGGGGCCTTGGGAAATCCATTTCCTCCTGGCATTCCAAGAACTCCACTTCCACAGATAACGATTTCACAGATAAAAACAATTTTCAGCTTCAAAGAGTTATTTGGCTTATTTGACCTCCCACAGCACAGGGTGGTAGAGTTGGAGTTTACCTTCAAGAGATTCTTTAAGAGACTCTGGCTTTGCACACTGTTTCCATGTTGCACACAGGTTTGTCATATTATGAGGGTAAAGAGTACTAAGCCAAAATGTCTAGAAACCTAAACATTTTTTTTCTGAAGGATAATCATTACACACATGAAATTAAATCAGAAAGAGATCTGAAATAGCCCATAATTTAGTGCTCTTCTAAATGTGATTGTGGTCAGGCTATAAGGGATTATTGTGGACAGATAAAGTTTGTTCTTGTTTCTCATTCATCCCATCAACAAACACTACTATAAGTCACAGCTCTGCATATTTGTATAGTTTATAAGATATTTTAAAAACGTTTAAAAATTCTTCACAAAAACTTGTTAAGAAGAGTCAGGGTATGTCTATTATTTCCACTTTATTGGAAAGAAAAAGTTGAGATTTGAGAGTTGCTAATTGCAGGGCTAGCAGTTAAGTCTGTAATGAACTTTAATGTCATATTAATTCCTACTGACTGCCCTGCCAGCAAGGTATCAACCATTTCAGCTTTTGGAAAGATGGCTGGACATGATCTGTTCTCCTTACTTTGTATCTATCCATTGTGGTTATTAAAGCTTGAAATATTTTCTGAATTTTATTCAGTAGGTTTCTCTCCTCATACTCATTTTCATTGTTGTTTTCTAATCCAGAGCAACTCATATTTCTCAGTTAGTTTGGAATGGTCCTCAAGTTACATTTTTAATTTTATCTAATTTTTAGTTTTAAGATTTCTCAATAAATTTAAAATCACCACCCTCAGCATCAAATGGGATCAAAGAATGTCAATAGTCCTGGCTCCTGGATATAAGGACCAGAAACCTAGTCTTAGTAAAAACATTGTATGTCCCTTCTTTTTGCATAAGTCCAGTTAAGGTTAATTATTCATTGAAAATTTTCATTGTATTGAAAAGCCAGAAAAACAACACAGAAAAAATTCTGGTTTCTTAAGTTGCCCTGAACTTTCCTTATGAGTAATCACCTCCTTTTAGAAATAAATGAGGTTACCTATTGAACTTGCAGCTTGTCAAGGACTTGGCCTCATTTTTAGGACACTTTGAGGTCATTTGGAGCCTCCTGTGTATCTTTTCACAGGCTTTGTTCAAGGCCAGCCAGGCCACACTCAGCTCTGCCATGTAGAGAATGGGAAAAAGTCAAGGTCAAGAAAATGACTCTGCTGATGTATCAGAGTCATTGTAGGAAGTGGGTGACAGCCCCTCTCTGAGAGAGAGAGGCAAAGGGCATGCAGTTCATCTTCACTCTAGTGTAATGTGATGCCATGACCACAGGGCCCCCTGTAACTTCTGCATCCTTCACTATGAATCTGTTGTCAGGGGAATAGCCTGCAGGGAAGAGAGAGCCTGAAGTGTTCTACGGCACCATAAACAGATGAGACATAGGGAATCCTGAGAGGTATTAGTATTGGAAGAAAGATAGAAAAGCAACAGTGCCATCCTCAGCATTAATTACATTGAAATGCATTCATCAGTCTGGAACAGTTCTCACACACTCATAATGAAATAAGGAGAAATGTCTTCAATAGAAAAACGATGGTCGGACTCCGAGATTAAATCAAAATCATTGAAAATGGGGGAGCCATGGACAGATTCTCTGTGTCTCTGTGATGCTACAGAGCTTCATGCAGCTGAAAAGGAAAAATGAAAACAAAAAGAGTGTTTGAAGACAACAGGTGAGGAATGACCATCAAAGAAATCAATAGGAAAAATCAGCTCCCCAAGTAGAATGTCAAGAAAGCTGTCCTGGAAAAAAACCTCAGAATACCTTTTCCCAGGAGAAAATACAGAAACAAAATTAAGGGTTAGTAAGGCTAGAGAAAACTGTGTTGGCACTGGAAACAAAAATTAATAATCTAGCTGACAGAGAACTATGGAAGGTGTTTATGTGTTCTGCGGGGGAAATAAAATCAATGCAAGAATGAACATACTGCATTTATATACAACGTATGTCTTATGCTGTCCTCACACTGTATTTGTGTTATTCGAAATGATGAAGGACCCATTGTAGTCCATTCTGTTGTTTTGTGGGATGGTGATATACAGTGACAACTGAATAATGTTCAGCTCTTCACAAAACTGTATAAGGCTTGGAGATTATATGCAATGTATGCTGCAAGTAAAGGACAACAAATACACATTTCAGGTTTTATAAATATGCTTTTTCTTTAAAGTGGCCTAAACATGGATTTTTAAAAGAATGCTGGTCAAAACTGGCTGAAATTCAGCTGCCATCCCAGTATAGCTGAATGGGTATTGATAGCTACCATCCTTTCTCATCCATCAATGCCCAGACAGAATTAGTTAAGCATTGAGAATATTACTCTGAGGTAATTCCCACTCGTGGACTATTTTCATGGTTATAGTTTAAAATTATTTATTTTACTTTTTCTTGATAGTTTGTTAAAATAGTTTCAGGTTTACAGAAAAATTGAGTAGAGTGTACAAAGTATTCTCATATAGTCTTTCTTCTCCCCTGCCTCAAATTTCTGATCAACATCTTGCATTAACATGGTACATGTGTTACAACTGATGAATTATATTGATTGATATAGTGTTTTATCATCAACTAGAGGACCAGTGCATGAAATTTGTGCACAGGGGGAGGGGGGGTGTCCCTCAGCCCAGCCTGCATGCTCTCCAATCTGGGACCCCTCAAGGGATGTCCGACTGCTTATAAATGGGCAGTCAGACATTCCTCTCACAATCCAGGACTACTGGTTCCCAACCGCTCACCTGCCTGCCTGCCTAATTGCACCTAACAGCTTCTGCCTGCCAGCCTGATCACTCCCTAACCACTCTCCTGCCAGCCTGATTAATGCCTAACTGCTCCCCTGCTGGCCCAATAGCCTCTAACTGCCCTCCCCTACAGGCCTGGTCTCGCCCAACTGCCCTCTCCTATTGGCCCATCACCCCTAACTGCCCTCCTTTGCCAACCTGGTTACCCCTAACTGTCCTCCCCTGAAGGCCTGATCACCCCTAACTTCCCTTCCCTGCAGGCCTGGTTGCTCCCAACTGTCCTCCCCTACAGGCCTGGGTCCCCCCTAACTGTCCTCCCCTGCAGGCTTGATTGCCCTCAACTTCCCTCCTCTGCTGGCCCGGTCACCCCTAACTGCCCTCCCTTTCAGGCCTGGTCCCTCCCAACCGCCCTCCCGTGCTGGCCATCTTGTGGCAGCCATCTTATGTCCACATGGGGGTGACCATCTTTGGCCACATGGGGATGACCATCTTGTATGTTGGAGTGATGGTCAATTTGCATATTCTTTATTGGATAGAATGGGTATTGGATTATGTCAAAAGCTTTTTTTCTGTGTTTACTAATTCAACTTTCTATAAAGTTCTTTTGGTACTCTCTTCTTTGTTTCATATATTAGGGACATAATACTTAATGACAAATAAATTTGTGTTTAATTATGTGTTTAATGAATTTTACTCCACCTTAAAATCAATATCTAAACAATAGCCCCATTCAGCACATAAATGCTCATATGAAAATAAATTCTAGTTGCTAAGACAGAAAGACATATCTATAAATAAATCAAAGAGATTATATGGTAAGTTAATGATTTTATATAACCGTTCCTTTGGATAAGGTCACTTATCAGCCAGGGGTAAACCTCTAGAAAATAAATGGTTAGCAGACTTTTTTTTCTTGTTTCATGTGAGTCACCTCATAGAATTTTTTTTTAGCACACCGAATAATAATTTGTTGGTATTCTATTCTCTGGTAGGAATAAATTGAAACTGAGTCATTTTTTGGTATGAGAAAAACAGAGATGACAATAGACTCACTCTGATAAAAAAAAACAACTCACAAAATTCCATCCAAATTAGGAAGATAAAAGAAAATGTAGCTTTAGCTGGTCATTATAATTAAATTTGATACCAATTACACTGTCCAAAAATTGAATGTAATTTAATTTAGCTCAGCAAGCTTTGACTATATTATTTAGATAGAGATACTTAAAACTTAACTTAATCAATCTTAGGAAGCCTGGATGTAAATAACATTGGCTGAAGAATTATATCTGGAATGAAATCATATCTTCCTTTGATGTCCTATACAATTATGGCATAGTTAGCACTGTGGCTTTGTTTTCCCTTAAATGTTAAAACTCTCATTATAAGAGACCTAATTGACACATTTCCAATTATTCTGCTCTTTTATGCTATTCTATATACATGTCACTGACATACAAGAAGTATCCCAATTAGGAAAATAGAATCTTAACCTTGGCCATTGGTGAGGAAGGCTTAGGATCTTACAAATGAACTCTGCAGTGTCCTACTCTGGGCTTCATTGGCATAAAGCAGCGAGAGCCTCTCTCTTTGAGCTGACCCATTCATCCATCCTCCTTGCTCATGAGCCGTCTGTGTAAAAATGTACATTCATCAGTGGAACACTTGAAAAAGACAACTTTCTGAAGCAGCTGAAATTATTTTTATTGTCCCTTTCATCTTAATTTGCACTGGGAAAAATTGCCATATTCAACCTCCAAACAAATGCTATTTTTGAACAACTTGGTTGCTTGTGGCTGATGTTAAATTGTGATTGGTCATGTGACTGACAGTCCAGTGGTTGGGCTGGATTGTTGATGCTTATTAACATCTTAATGTAAAACAAAGAAACCCATTATTCAATGAATACATATACAGGACATTACTATGACGCCTATCATTATTCTTAGTGAAGGCAATAGATACAAAAAAGTGAAGAAAAAGTAATTTTCCCAGATGCAAAAATGTCACTCTCCACTAGTCTAATCTAATAAAAGCATAATATTGAAATTGATAGTTTCTTCAGGATGCCTAAGCCACGCCCACTAGCCAATCAGAGTAGCTGTATGCAAATTAACCTAGCCAAGATGGAGGCCGGCAGTCATGGAGCTGAGTAAATAGGTAGCTTCTGTTGCAGCAGGAGTAAAACTGTTTGCTGGCCCGCCTGGGCTTCTCTCGGCCCCAGGCAACAACATATTTGCAACATTGTCTGAATTATAGAGGTGAAACAAACAGAAGGCTTTGTTACCTGCCTAGGCCTTGGCTTAAAGGAACAGTGTATCAATTATAGAAGATAAATAAACCCCAGAAACTCTGCAGTTTCCAGCCAGGCTTGCTGGGACATTGGGTCATTGGTAGCTGTGGGCAGCCTGAAAGCCTATAAACGGCCCTCAAACCTGCACCCAGGCTGGCCACACCCCAATGGGGTGAGGGACCTCACTGGGGGGCTTGGCCAGCCTGCAAACTGCCATAAGCCCCTCACCCAGGCTGACCAGGCACGCCAGCAGGTGGACATCCCTAGAGGGGTCTCAGTCTGCAAGAGGGCACAGGTTGAGCTGAGGAACCTTCTGAGTGCACAATTTTTGTGCAACGGGCCCCTAATGTTATTATAAAAGGTAGACTAGTACAAACTTCCAAGTATGTTTTGTTACCTCATTAAATAAGCAAACACATGATAATATGGCGTCATGCATATTTTGCATTTGCACAGCTCATTGTAACAGTACTTTCTAATTTTCCCTGTTTTATATCCAACCATTATTGTCTTTCGACAGATGGAGAACCCAAATAGTTTATTATTAACTTTAAAGGAGTATGTGACAGAGATGAACAAGGCCCTGACTAAGCAGTGAGGGAGCCAATTAACCAAGCCCTACTAGTGAATGCCTTCCCTTGGTTCTCAGGGTTCTCAGAGGTGAGCTCTCCACCCCATCTGAGCCCACTGTTGACTTCATCAAAACCCTCAACCTGCCTTCCCATTTGAGAAAGGGCAAAAGCACCGAGGAAAATGCAAAGATGGAAAAACATTTCATTTCCAAAGCCAGTTCCACTGGAGGCTGCATGTTGTGTCCATCCTCACCTAAAGGCAAAAAGCATCAGAATACGTCAGGTAGAGCTACTGGGGAGACAGAAGGATGGAAAGCCTGGTTGCCTTGTGTCTAGCATCACAGACATGATTCCTGCCAGATTGCAGTAATGAGGACATGGAAAGTGAAGCAAAATGTCAAAGATAATTGGTGATACAGGATTTAAAGACGTATGCTACTGTTAGTTAACTCTTTTTACCAATAGGAAGGTCAAGATGGTTAACTGACAGGTAGGGTCAACAAGAGGATGTCCATACTAGAGAAAAGTGGACAAAGCATTTACTATAAAAATCCCCTGTTTTTCCTAAAGTGTTCCTTTGTCCTTTCTGGAATAAGTATATTCCATATGGAGAACTGGGGCTTTTGAAGCAATGACCAAAGATAAACTACTTATGCCTTTTTCTACTTTTACCAGTTTGATAGTACAAGAAATGATTTTATTAGTCTTATTCACAGGATAGGAAATGGTGAGTTAAGTATTTGCCCATAGAAGGGCCTTTTTCTGTGTCACAAGGCAGTGTTTTTAGAAGAGAACAGTGAGGTGAGAATTATATTGATTTAAATATCATAAAATGTCAGTCAATAATTACAATTATTAATGTTAATGAACAGAATTTAATGAAAATGTCCATGAAAACATATTCTTCAAAGTTTTCCCCAAGCTATGCAGAGATTGATAATAACACAAATACAATAAAGAATTAATTTTATTAAGCCAAATTAGATATCCAACTAAAATAATTCATCTTATGATTCTGAAACAGAAATCATCTACCACCACTCACCTTTTATTCTGCATTGGTTGTATGCTACTAATCCAGTGAACTTTTTCTCAGAGAGAGAAAAAGTTTCAAATAACTTCACTGTTTCAGGAACTCCCAAGAAACCCATCTATATGAATATAGGACTGTTCCATTTTTCAATATAGAACACTGAAAACTGTTCAGCTCCAAAGACTCTCTTGTAAACTATCTCTTTAAAACCTTAGCTTGCTGTGCCCATCAATTCTAAACTACTGTATCATGAATCTTACCCATTCCTAATAAAATACATTGCCTTAAACCAGCTCCTAAAACTTCATAAATATCTTCATTTTGCTATCTCTTTTCTGAATTGCTAGCAAAGTTCTGTCAAGTTAGTGATCTCCCTTACTACAATAAGCAGTAACTCAATTTTTCCTGACAACAGGTAATTTTAGTAGCATTTCATCAATTATAATGAAGTGACTAAAGTCTCCTTTTTCATTAATAAGTTAGAGTTTATGCACACCAGTGAAACAATTTGTTTTTCATGGTAGGCATGGGTTCAACAATATTCTGGTTTAGAGAAAAACAAAAAACAACAGAAGTCTGTTTTAACTAGTAATTGGTATTTTTATGGAATGTGTGAAGTTGGATATTTAAAAGGCAGGTAGTGTTTAAAATTTTAAGTAAATACATCCAAGCTTTTTAAATCTAAACTAATAAAAGCAAAATAGTAAAATTAACTGTTTCTCCAAGACAGGGTAAGCCACGCCCACCAGCCAATCAGAGCAGCTGTATGCAAATTAGCCCAGCCAACATGGAGGCCTCCACTCCCGGACCTGAGTAAACGGCAGTTTCCATTGCAGCAGGAGCAAAAGTGAAGCTGCTCCCGCTCCGCTTAACTGGCTCTAGCGAAACACAGATTTGAAACAATATAATGATCATAGAATCCTCCGGAGCTGAAGGAAAGAGCAACCCGGGCCTAACCAGTAAAAGTAACAATTGTTTCATTATAGACACTGTGAGGTGAGGCAGAGGAGGCTTCGTTAGTTAGAAGGCCACCTTAAAGGAACAGTGTATCAATTATAGAAGATAAACTCCAGAAACCTGCGTCAAGCCAGCCTTGCTGGGACGTTGGGTCAGTGGGAGCTGTGGGCAGCCTGAAAGCCCCTCACCCAGGCTGGTCAGGCACGCCAGCAGGTGGACATCCCCCGAGGGCTCCCAGACTGCGAGAGGGCACAGGCCGGGCTGAGGGACCTCCCAGTGCACAGAGCGGCTGCAGGGCGGGACAG
>PVJC01013190.1:0-38251 GCA_004026665.1 Murina feae
AAAAGGCTGGCCTGACCACAAGGCAGGGTTTTCCCTGCTTTCTGGTGGCTGGAGGAAGATGGGCAGTAGGCAAGCTTGGGAGGCAGGCAGCACCCAGCCCTGGTCACAGCTCAAAAAAGAGAACAACATGCAGGGGAGGGCAAGAGTCTGAGAGATCAACATAGAGGGGGTGCCTGCTCCAAGCCTCCACGGTGTGCCTCGGGGCAGGTCCCCAGCAGGTAGGCACACACAGATGCGGCTGGGGGCAGGTCCCCAGTGGTGACACACACACACATACACACACACACACAAAAGGCACCTGGCAGACTGGGGCCATCATTGGACATCCACTGAGGGGTTCCAGACTGTGAGAGGGCACAGGCTGGGCTGAGGGACTCCCTCCACCCCGAGTGCACAAATTTTTGTGCACCGGGCCCCTAGTATATAATAAAAGTTAAAAAAACACTTTATATCAGAGTATGATAATGTCTAATCATACATAGTCAAGTATATCTTGTCTTAAAAAAATGGAACCATAATTCCAGCTCCTAGAACACTGACTGTCTCATATTACTAAATTAATTGGTCAATACTAGTTGAATAAATGATTGATATGAACCTGCACTCCACTCCCAGCACGCACAAACCTACTTCTGGCTCCTCCAGAGCTATGAATGAGGAAAAATGCAGCTAGCACCTCTCACTGAGCTACATTTTGCACTTACAGTTTAGTTCAGAATCTTGAGTGTGTAACTCACCTCTCTAACCCGGGTATTTTGTGGAGTTTTCATACACTTTACATAGCTAATTGTACTCTACAGCATTCTGTGATTTTTAATAATGTCATGTCATGTTGATCTCTCAAACACCCCCAGATCCTAAGGTCCAACTGAAGAGTGAAGAAAACACTGTAAGAATCAGAGGAACGGGGAACAGTTGTCCAAAGCAGTCTTGTCTTGGCAAACATCTACCAGACACTTGGTGGTAGACATGGGAGTAGAACCCAGGTTCCTGTTTCACGGTTCCGGTTCTTTAAACTCTAATTAAAAGACAAAATACCATTTTCTTATTTGAAATAATTACTAACGTTGGCTACAATTGATAATTCTATTTTAATAATCATCTATTGGTCTTTGTTTTCTCTGGTTTTTGAAAAGAAAAAACAATCCAGTCATATAGAAATATAATTATGACTAGGAAAGAAATGCAGTTTTATTTCTTTATAATATCTTTAATCAGTACTATCTTTTAGGTATTTTATCTTTGAGTTCTAGTCAGTGAATCAACTTGTGTAATGCTATTTACTCTCTTTGATCATGAAGTTTTTCTCTTCAGTAGAGTAATAAAATTTCTAATTAAGAATACCTCCAGCTTGAGGGAAAGACAATAATAAAATTTACTCCTTAGATACTTTATGCACAAAATACATCATTAGACTCTGGAAAATGACTTGCTTCCTTCAGTCTACCAGGTTGTTATTTTAGTAATGTATCTTAAACAGTTTTTTTCTCACTCTGTGGCATATTTTTTTATTTTACGTATTTTTTATTGGTTAGTTTTATTAGGTCACTTCATCACCTGTTAAATCTATCTGTTGTGTTTCTAGTTACCATTTTTTAAATTTATTTTTTTCTTTATTGATTAAGGTATTACTTATGTGTCCATATCTCCCCATTGCCCCTCCACTCCCTCACTCATGCCCTCACCCCCCTGGTGTCTGTGTCCATTGATTAGGCTTATATGCATACATACAAGTCCTTTGGTTGATCTTTACCCTTACCCCTGCCCTCCCCTACCTTCCCTGATATTTGATAGTCTGATCGATGCTTCTCTGTCTCTGTTTTTTGTTCATCAGTTTATGTTGTTCATTTTATTCCACAAATGATTGAGATCACGTGATATTTATCTTTCTCTGACTGGCTTATTTCACTTAGCATAATGTGCTCCAGTTCCATCCATGCTGTTGCAAATGGTAAGAATTCCTTCTTTTTTTACCACAGCATAGTATTCCATTGTGTAGCTGTACCACAGTTTTTAATCCACTCATCTGCTGATGGGCACTTAGGCTGTTTCCAAATCTTAGCTATGGTAAATTGTGCTGCTATGAACATAGAGGTGTATATATCCTTTCTGTTTAGTGTTTCTAGTTTCTTGGGATATATTCCTAGAAGTGGGATCACTGGGTCAAATGGGAGTTCCATTTTTAGTTTTTTGAGGAAACTCCATACTATCTTCCACAGTGGCTGCACCAGTCTGCATTCTCACCAGCAGTGAATGAGGGTTCCTTTTTCTTCACATCCTTGCTAACATTTGTCGTTTGTTGATAGCCATTCTTATAGGTGTGAGATGGTACCACATTGTTGTTTTGAGTTGCGTCTCTTGGATGATTAGTGACTTTGAGCGTGTTTTCATATGTCTCTTGGCCTTCCTTGTGTCCTTTTTTGAATAGTATCTATTTAGGCCCATAATTTCTTTATATCCATCTTCATATCCTCCATTTACATATATGGCCCAAAGAAGTTGAGTAGTATGTCCAAGGCCTCACAGCTCCTAAGGAATAGTCTGGAGTTTAGAGGCTCACACAGGAAATCTAATTCTTGAGTTCTTGTATTTTTCCATTACCTAGCAAAACACTAGAAGAGAATAGTGATACAGTTTAACAGTATAACACATGGAGACACTAAATTATCATATACTAGAGGCCCAGTGCACAAAATTCATGCACTCGGGATAGGGGGGTGGAGTCCCTCAGCCCAAATTGCAAGAGAGCTCAGTCCAGGCCGAGGGACCCCACTGGGGCACAATCGTGGCTGGGAAGGAATGCGGGAAGTTGGCCAGCCAGGGAGGGACCACGGAATGTCTCCAAGGCATGTCCAGCACATCTCGCTCAGTCCCGATCAGCAGCAAGCTAACCTACAGGTCAGAACATCTGCCCCCTTGGTGGTCAGTGCATGTCATAGCAAGTGCATAATGAATGACCTTAGCATATCATTAGCATATTATGCTTTGATTAGTTGAATGGACGACAGGACAACCAGACACAGCATATTAGGCTTTTATTATATAGGATATGTACATATATAATATTATGATTACACTGACATTAGCACTTACTACCATTCTCATTGCAAATGTTCATGTTCTATTCAAATAACTTTCTTTTTCCTAAGATTTTTTTCAACTGATTACAAATAGGTGGATCAAAAAGTATTCATTTTTTTTATTAATCTTGTGTGTTTTACTTTTCAAAAAATTACTTTTACTTTTTAGACATTTAGATTTGCTTTTAGGTAATCACATTTCTTTTACTTTTCAAAAAAGAGATTTAAAGATAACTATGCCAGGATGGCTTATTCTTGTTTTAACTGAGAGAATTTTATAACTAGTTACCCTCCTGCTCTTTATTCTGCCAGAGCCATGGTTATCTTTGGTATTTTTGACCTCTGTAAAGAGCCTCTGAATACTAAATTCCATATCCACTCTGAGAGGTACATTTGTTCAAACCTTTCCCAAAGCCAAAAATATGACTACTATGAAATGACTTTTAGTCTTATCATTGTTATATTTACTCTATCACAATAATTGAAAATCAGTTATAATTTCCTAGAAAACCTGAACTCACTTTAATTTTCTCTAGAATCTTTTAGTGGAGATCCAATGGATTTTTACCCTCTGCTTCTATTCCTGGAACTCAATAACTGTCTCTTCCTTTCTGACTTCCTGAACCCATCTTGACTTTCCCCATCTCACAAGTTGTTCATGCAAAGTAAGTACTCTTTCATTTTGCTCTATGTTGCGACATCTTGGCTCAATGGAAGAGTTAATGCTGGCCAAATATACAGGATGAGAAGCCAATGCTGGGTATTACGGGCTGCATTATGCCACTCTCCCCATCAAATTTCATATGTGGGAGCTCCAAGTCCCACTGCTTCAGAATGTGACCTTATTCATTGATAGTCTTTAAACAGTTAAATAATTTAAAATGAAGCATTTAAGATGGGCCCTAATGCAATATGACTGGTGTTCTATTAACAGAGGAAATTCAGTCACAGGGGATAAAAAGCCATCTGAAAGCCAAGCAGAGAGACCTCAGAAGAAACCCACCTGCCAATGCCTTGAATTTAAACCTCTATCCTCCAAAATTCTGAGATCCACTCCCCCGCCCCCGTCGCAGGACTGTAATTGAACAAGCCAAGTCTTCAAGTCACTCCTCCAACTCCTTCTTCTCATCTTTGTTCTCCTGTGCTGTTGTTGGGGCAGAACCAGCAGCAGGAGCTGCAGACCCCGGGGATGGTGGAGAAGGCCACAGCTGGCCAGCTCGCTGACAGCCTGGTCAATGACATCAATGTTTTTCCCTTCAGCTCACGGATGACCTTGTTGAGCTGATTCTCTTCTGCCTTGATGCCTGTGCTGTCCAGGATCTCCTTGATGTCCTGATGCTTGAGGAGGCGTTGACCAGGAGGGCGGCCAGCAGGTAGGAGGCATCATGACACATCTGGAGGGCAAGGGCGGTGGAGAAGCTCACCCATGGGACTTGGTCATAGGCAGTGAGAGCACCCAGAATCTGGTACCTGGTTTCGGCAACTCTAGCACACTTACTACATTGAGAGAAGGGAAACACGATCCTTTAGAGCAGGGGTTCTCAACCTCCTGGGCCTTTAAATACAGGCCCTCATGTTGTGACCCAACCATAAAATCATTTTCCTTGCTACTTCATAACTGTAATGTTGCTACTGTTATGAATCGTCATGTAAATATCTGATACGCAGGATGGTCTTAGGTGACCCCTGTGAAAGGGTCGTTCGACTGCCAAAGGGGTCGCGACCCACAGGTTGAGAACTGCTGCTAGAGTAATAGTGCCTGCCTCGCTCCTTATCAAAGTACCACAATATAAGTGGTAGCACATGATTAACACTCATGGAATTATAACCCTCTGCAGTAGCTGGCATTCATGTTAATGATTGTTACCAATTTCCTCATGAACTGAACAGATGAAAAAAGGTCAAAGTGAAAATAAAGAACTTAAAGTTTTCTCACTCAATTTTCAATTGTCTGTCTCTTGACTTTATCTCCAACAATTCTCATTTAAATTAAGAATAACAATGGCCTTGGAATGCTAGTACTTTTGCAATGCAGGAGGATAAACTAGTGGTTTAAGTATATTCATTGTGATGTGACCACATCTGTGGATCCCCATGACACCTGGAAAACAAACAAAAACTCTTTGTATGTAGCCCCATATATGTGTTATGTTTGTGGTGTGCTGGGGAGCTGAGGGGACTGGGGCACTCCAGAGGCAGGCACACAACAAGGCCAGGCCAGCCTGAGGGTGGGCCCAGCCTTGTTGTGCACCTGCTGCCCTAGTGGGGCTAAGGGGACTGGGCACCACCATCTTGTAGCTATGGGCACTGCCATCTTTGAGGGTGCAGCAGTCAATTAGCAAATTCCCTCCTTATTGGCTGTGGGCACCGCCATCTTTGTGACAGTGTGAGGGTCAATTAGCATATTCCCTCTTTATTAGATAGGATAATATCTGTTAATTTAGGAAGTGTTTATCATAAATCTATTTACTATTTGTTAGCTATTAATGTACTTGCTTTTCATTAACCATAATTATAATCATTCAACAATACCAGCTCAGTAAAATCACATTCTTTTTAAAAAATATATTTTTATTGATTTTAGAGAGGAAGGGAGAAGGAGAGAGGGACAGATACATCAATGATGAGAGAGAATCATTGATCATCTGCCTCCTGCTGATTCAACCCCTTACTGGGGATTGAGCCTGCAACCCAGGCATATGCCCTGACAGGGAAAGGAACCATGTCCTCCAGGTCCATAGGTCAACACTCAACCATTGAGCCACACTTGCAAGGCTCAAATGAAAGTTGTTAACCCCTGTTGTTATACTGTGGAGGTAACATATAATGCCACATAAAATATAAAAATTGATAAGCTAATACTTCAGTATTGGGAAAAACATTATCCATGGAAGCCTCTGACTTTTTAATCTCTTATAGTAGTAGCATTCACTATGTTTAGCCAAGGATAGTACCAGCATATAAATATTTTGGAAAAGACTCATATCTCTCTGACCTTCAATGTAATGTAGTATTACATGATATATAATTAAGATAAAATATTTAAATTAATAGAAATAGCATGAACCTTAGGTTTTCCATGTATATATTATTTGAACTCTTTGTAAGTTTTTATGTTTAACAAGTACTACAAAACGCAATTAATGGTTTTTCTCAGTCAGTTCAGCTCCATTTCTATTAGTTGGTATCTGAACAGTACTATTCTCATATATGTGGCCCTGCTGATAGGGATGACCTGGCATTGTTACACTCTACCTCTTCAGTTCTCTGATTATATGCTCCTATCTGAGATGCATTTAGTGTTAAGCTTCCCTCTAAATGCTCTCCACCTTCTTCATCGTACTACTCTACCTAAATCATTTGTGGCTCTAGTATCAATGGTAATTAGTTTTATTCATTTGTTTACATATTAGATATGAACTGCATAAACACAGAGACTATCATTCCATCTTACTTTATTTTATTATGTCAGAATCTGTATAAATTCTTGAAAAATATTAGGATTTCAATTTGATATGTATATGATTGAATTTATGTGTGTGGTGGTTAAGCTACAATCAAATAGTGTATGATAAAGATATAGCTTGAATCTAAACATTGTCCATTTTTAAGTTCAGATGTGAATGGGCATGTCAAACACATTATATGATGGACCATCAGCAGTGTACTTGAAGTTTGAGGAGCACTTATATTTTCATTAATTCAATAAATATTGAGCCCAAATGTATGTTAGACAAATAAAGCAACTAAAGTTTTATATCATAAAGTTTACAGTTCCATTGGTATAGACAGAAATAACCAATACAGCAAATTAGAAAATTATCATATGTAAGAAAGTGATATGAGTAAAGACAAAGAAAAAGAGAGAGAGAGAGGAGAGAGAGAGAGAAAGAAAAGAAAAAAAGAAAAAAAAAACATAGTAAAGGGAAATTGGAGTGTAAGCAGGAAAAAATTAAAGAAGAGGAGATTGTGGCATAGAATTTTTTAAAAATATGCTTCCATGGAATTTTACAGAGAGGAAAGGAGAGGGGTAGAGAGAGATAGAAACATCATTTATTGGCCCCCTTCTTGTACACCCCCTGTTTGAGATTGAGCTTGCAACAGGGCATGTACCCTGATCAGAATCAACCTTATGACCCTTTGTTTTATGAGCCAATGATCTAACCACTGAGCTTGCCAGCCAGGGCTAAATCTTGTATTTTTAATAAGAGGTAAGAGATGAATGTAAAATGCCATAGATTATCACATCTACTTGTGGAAAATAAAAATATAAATGTCTACTGCTATCATATTCCACAGTATACCCTCAAATCTTAATAAAAAAGAACAGCCCTAACTGGTTTAGCTCAGTGGATAGAGCGTTGGCCTGTGGACTGAAAGGTCCCAGGTTCAATTCCGGTCAAGGGCATGTCCCTTGGTTGTGGACACATCCCTAGTAGGAGATGTGCAGGAGGCAGCTGATCAGTGTATCTCTCTCACTGATGTTTCTACCTCTCTATCTCTCTTGTTCCTCTCTCTGTAAAAAATCAATAAAACATATTAAAATAAATAAATAAATAAATAAGAACAAATAACTACAAAGCAGTAAACTTCTAAATGATGGTATGCAAGCAAAACAAAGCCTATGGATATAGCCAAATTTTTTTCTAGAGAAATGATGCTTCAGGAATATGTTTTATTTTTATTATTAATATTATTATAAAAATCTGTTCTAACTCTAGAGCTATGCTAGAGGTACTTTTAAAAATTATATATATATATATATATATATATATATATATATATATATATATGTATATATATATATATACTCACATCCTATATAATAAAAGCCTAATATGCAAACCAACTTAACTGCAGAATGACTGGTGAAGCAATAAGTTGCTATGATGCACACTGACCACCAGGGGGGCGACGTTTAATGCAGGAGCTACCCCAGCCCACAGGCCCCAGGCCAGCCAAGGCAGGTGCCAGCAGGGACCCTACAATAGCCCCTCCAGTCTCCCACAGATTGGCCCTGATCGCTGACCAGGCCTAGGGACCCTCCCTACCTGTGTATGATTTTCATGCACCAGGACTCTAGTTTTTAATAAGCAAGAATGCCTTGCTGATAGACAATGATATGAAATTGATCAAATCTCATAATTTTACTAATGCTCTTTTAAACCTCCAATTCATTAAATTTATTGCGATGTTTTTCCAAAAGTGAATAAAATAAATGTAAGCAATCCCAATATAATTTTATAAATAGGAATAAAGGTAAAGAATGCTGCTGCTGATAATGATATATGGGGAAATGTTTCATAATGGAGGGTTGAACATATTATAATATATATTATTTTTTGTTTTATGGTTATTATAGTAAACATTTTTATATGCTGAAAGTTACATGTTTAAGCAAGGAGTTATACCTTAGAGATTAGAAAAATCAGTCTGTGAACACAATCACGTGCTTCCTCATCTGTTTCTACCTGCTCTGTACTCTTATCATGACAAAACACTATGTGAAGAAAAGAGCATTTTTAATCATAATTTTAACATTGTTGTGAAAAGACATTTTGGATATTTCAAAACAAATAGCAAGTGAAAAAATTGCACTAGGCTACTGAACATTTGTAGTAAACTAAAACTCACTTTTAATCAAATGTTCAAAATAATCAGTATATCACCCCCAAAGTAACAGACATATATGTGAATCCTAATGTAGTTTTTACTTACTGGTGGCAGATATTACTTTTCTAGTCAATAATATAGTTTTGCAGTAAGACATGACTTATTTCCTTTGCTATATTTCTTAGGGTACCATTATAATTTCTGAAGTTAAAAATCATTGCAACATCTATTTTTTTCTGATGAAAGTATTAATTAACTTGATTGTGATAATCATTTCACAATGTAGAGATATAGTAAGTCATCAGGTTGTGAACTTTAAATATGTGCAATTTTATTTCTCAATTCATCTTCAATAAAGCTTAAAAGAATTAAGAACAACTTTTCTTCTGAGGAAAAGTTTATTATTACATATTTCATTTCAGATTCTTCAATCTATATAACTGTACTACAGCTTTTAGGCTTTCTAAAGTTGAAGCTTGTTTTTATATATTCCATAAGAGAAAATAAACATTAAAACACCATAAGCCTTTTTAAGAAAAAAAAATCATATTCACTTTTTGTAAACTCAGAATGATCATGGGGAAGCAAGCCTCTATGTAATGACCAGTAATGCACTTGTAACTCAATTGTCTTGAATAGAATATATTCTAATATTCTCTTGTTGCCCAACTGAAGTTATTGCTCAGTAATATGTGTGCATTTGAAATATAAATTAAGAAGGAATTTTACCTTGATTTGTATATTTCTGAAATAGAAATATATCAATACCATTCCAATTTATTTTATCTTCATTCTCCACTTGCAGCATGACAACGTCTTCTTAACAGATGCACCTATGCCTTTTAATGCATCGAACCTTTTAATTTTACAGAGTATAGGGCTTTCACAGAACTATGATTATGTTATTTCCTAGCTTTCACTGAGTTCGTTAGTTCCCTTTGCTCTTCCATTAAAACCCAAAGCCCAACGTGTTCTACAATGTCATGAATACTAGTAAGCCCACTGCTGGCCTAGCCAGTCTCAACTCCCTAGCCTTTGCCTGCCTCTCACTGCTCCAGTTGGCAGGAGTTCTGTGAGTTATTTGTGTAAATAGCATCATTTTCCTCACATTTTTGTATTCTAGGAAGACATCCCAATTACTCTTTCAAACTAAAGAAATATAAGCATGCCTGCCTGTTAATGGGTACATGTTCTCTCACCTTTGGAAAGAATATGTGAGCAACTGTGAGATGTGTATTTTATAGGCCACAAAATGACTGCAATTTTTCAAATAGCTTTCTAACCTAGCAAGGATATAATTGGTTCAAAAGAAAACTAGGTGAGTAATTTTAAATTTATCAGAAAAAAAACTTTAAAATGAAAAATAAAAAATATAATCTCAGGCTCTTTTAAGTATAAATTTTATGTTTGCAGGATGTATTCATTTTTCAAATACTGCTAGAATTTCACAAGATGAATATGAATGGAAATTGAAACCAAAATATGTTTGAGCTAATCTAGAGATATGATAAAATTACCAAATAGGGAGAAGCAAGTTCATAAATTATTTAAAAAAAATAGATTTACTAACATCTAAAACTTAAGATATAGAAATAATTAAATGATATTTCTCAGGTTAAAAATACAGTCCTCTCACATAAATAATGCTGTGACCAAAATATTTGCGTCCACCACAAATTTACAAGTAACCCCAATGTGATCTATTTGGAAGTGAGGTCTTAGGAAGATAATTAGGTCATGAGGGCAGAGCCTTCCTTAATGGGATTAGTGATATCATGAAAGAGACCCCGGAGAGATCTCATGCTCCTTTGAACCTCTTGAAGATGCAGTGAAAATACTGCAGTGGATATGAATCAGGATGTGAACCCTCATCAGGTATTGAATGTGCCAGTGCCTTGATCTTAGCCTTCTCTGCCTAAAGAACTGTGAGAAATAAATGTGTGTGTTTTTGCTTATAAGTCATCCAGTTTATGATATATTGATGTAGTAGTCTGAAAGGAATAAGAAAAGCAATATTCTTAAAAAGTCATAGTAGGTGCAAATATTCATACACAATTATACACCAGTAAAACTGGACACTAAAATAACAGCATATAATAGAAATTCCTGTCAGAAAACAGGTATTTATATGTAACTGGTATGATTTTTATTCCAAAACATATATTAAGGTAACTGAAATAAGAATGTTAAGAGTTTTATATAAGCTAAACCAACCCACTTAATGCATTATATTATATGTGTGTCACCATAAGACAATATGCTATACTTTTTTTCCTAAAATTTGCTGCCAAAGGCGATTGCAACAATATGAGTAACAATATTGGCATATTTTCTAATAGCAGTTATTTCATTCAAAATCAATTTGATGTACAATGGTCTCTAAGAGAAATCTATCCAATCTAATAAAAGAGTAATATGCAAGTTAACTCTCACTCCAATACACCAGTCAAGCCACGCCCCACCCAATCAGAGCAACAATATGCAAATTAACACAGCCAAGATGGTGGCCAGCAGCCATGGAGCTAGAGCAAACAAGAGGCTTCAGTTCCACCAGCTATGGAGGAAACTGTCAGCTGTGGCCTCCACTCAAGGCAACAGAGTTTCAATTATAGAAGCCATAGAGCTGAAGCAAACAGGAGGCTTTGTTGCCTGCCTAGGCAGGTTGTGGCCTCTGCTCAAGGCAACAAATTTTCAATTATAGAAGATAAATAAACCCCAGAAACCAGCTTCCAGCCAGCCTCGCTGGGACCTTGGGTCAATGGGAGCTGTGGCCAGCCTGTGAATAGCCCTCAGCCCCTCACGAAGGCTAGCCAGGCACCCCAGTAGGGACCCGAACCCTGAACAGGCTGTGGGCAGCCTTAAAATGGCCCTCAGCCCTTCACCCAGGCTTGCCACACTGGGGTAAGTGTCCACACTGGGGGGCTTGGCCAACCTGCAAACAGGCATCAGCCCCTCATTTAGGCTGGCCAGTCATACCAGCAGGTGGACATTCCCTGAGGGGTCCCAGACTGTGAGAGGGCACAGTCTGGTCTGAGGGACACCCCCGAGTGCACAAATTTTTGTTCACCGGGCCCCTAGTCTTATCTAATAAAAGAGTAATATGCAAATTAGGCATCACTCCATCACAAAGATGGCCACCCCCATGGCCACAAGATGGTAGTGCCTATAGTCATATACTATCTAATAAAGAGTAATATTCAAATTAGGCATCACTCTGTCACAAAGATGGCCACCTTCATGGCCACAAGATGGCCATCCCCATAGCTACAAGATGGCTTCCCCCATGGACACAAGATGGCGGCGCCCAATCTGGCTCAGCCCTGCCACTGAAGTGGTAATGCCTGTTAGCCAGGCAGGTGGTGGGGGAAGTAGGGGGCCCAATGGGCGGAACAGATGATCATAGGGGGCTGGGGGTCCTCTGCCTTCACCATAGGCGGATCCGGTGACTGGGGGGGACAGGGGCAGAGCCAGTGATCAGAGGGGTATGAGGGTGCCCTACCCAGGCATAAGGCCTGGGCCAGAGGCCTCAGGCCTGGGCAGGGGCAAGGCCAGAGATTGCAGGGGCCTGGGTTCCACAGAACCAGCGATCAGAGGGGCAGGGGCAGAGCCTGCAATCACAGGGGTCTGGGCACTGGTGGAGCAGGCAAAGCAGGGGTCTGGGGGTCCCCTGCCCAGGCATGCAGCCTTGGCCAGAGGCTGCCAGTGGGAAAGGGCAGAGCTGGAGATGGCAGGAGGCAGAATCAGAGCTGGTGATTGCAGAGGCCTGGGTTCTTAGAAGCTGGTGATCAGAAGGCTTGGGGGTCTTCTGCTCAGGCCTGCATCCTTGGGCAGAGGTTACAGTCCTGGACAGGGGTGGAGCTGGTGATTGGAGTGAACTGCAGAGGAAACACCTTTTCTTACTGCTCATTGGCTAAGCTCCCTGTATGCCACTGGTAATATTCTTAGTAACTTGGGTAATAAGAATCCCTAAAGGTGATCTAGGGTTTTTATACCACACTCCTGGAGAAAAAAAATGAAGATCCACTGCTGGAGGGGCTAAGAAATGTCATATCCTGCCCTAGCTGGTTTGGCTCAGTGCATAATGCCTCAGCCTGCTGACTGCAGGGTCTGGGTTCAATTCTGACCAAGGGCATGTACGTAGGTTGTAGGCTCCTCCCTGGCCAGGGCCCAGATCAGGGCTCATGCAGGAGGCAACCAATCAAAGTGTTCCTCTCACTTTGATGTTTCTCTCTGTTTTTCCCTTTTCTTCCACATTCTCTAAAAATCGATGGAAACATCCTCAGGTGAGAATAAAAAAAAAAGAAGAAAGAAATGTTATATCCTATGAAAGACACATCTTGAAAATGTCTAAAGAAAGTTGTCATTTCTTCATGGTTCAGGGACTGGAGTCCATGTTAATGAAAACACCTTGGTGCCTGCAGTGACTGGCAATGGTTGCAGCAGTGGGGTGATGGTGGCTTCCCCTGATTAACCTGGTTGCCTCCCACAAAGGGAGGCCAGACTGTGGCTTAGGCCCGCTCCCCAAAGGGATCAGCGAGCAGGCCTAAGCCATCAGTAGGACACCCCCTGAGGGCTCCAAATATGTGAGAGGGGGCAGGCTGGGCTGAGGAAACCCCCCCCGCAGTGCACTAATTTTGTGCACCGGGCCCCTCTATGTATATAAAAAGCCAGCAACTGGAACACCAGAATGACAGAAACGACAGGTGGCTATGATGCCCACTGCAGCCAGCAAACTGACCCCATCAGAGAGTGGGACAACCTTCCAGGGCCCCTCTCCCCAGCCATCCCTGCCCCTGACCAGCCTCTCCCACCCAAATTGGGGTGTGGGTGGCCAACCAACCCCCCCGCAGTCCTTCCCCCTGGCTGGCCTCACTCACCAGGTACCCACATCACCATGATTGTCCCTCAGCCCATCCCTTTCACTGGCCCTGCCCCTGATTGCTCCCTTTAGCCCAATCGGGGTTGGGGCCAACTGGCCAGCCCTTTCCCTGGCTGCTGACCCCCAATCTGCCCCTTGACCCTATTCAGGGGTTGGCCTGGGTGGTCCGCCACCCACAGCCCCTCCCCATAGCCAGCCCTGCCCCTATTCTGGTCCTGATCATGGTGGCCAACCCCCTGCTGTCTCCTCCTCCTAACAGACCCAGCCCCAATCCACCCCTATTGGGGCCAGGCTGGCTGGATCCCACCTATGCACAAATTCATGCACTGGGCCTCTAGTAAAGCTATAAGCTTCTCAGGGTTTCAGTTTTGGTGTTTTTCAAATGTTTTTCTATGTGAAATTGAAAGTTTCAAGATCATAAGGTAATTTTATAACTAATTTATTACATTTATTATGAATAGTTTGTTAAGCAATAAAGAAAATTTCTTCCTTCACTGTTGAAGAAATACATGGATTTATAATGGTTTTATTTTAGAATGAGAGGCCCGGTGCATAAAATTCGTGCACTCTGGCGGGGTTGGGGGTTCCTCAGCTGTCCTGTGCCCTCTCGCAGTCCAGGAGACCTTGGGGGATGTCCTCCTCAGGGAGCGGGCCTAAACTATCAGTCAGACAACCTTAGTGCTATCACATAGGTGGGAGAGGATCCTGCCACCACCACTGTGCAGGACAATCATGACCCTGGCTTCTGGTTGAGTGGCGCTCTCCCACTGCATTGAGCGTCTGCCCCATGGTGGTCAGTGCGCAACATAGAAACTGGTCATTCTGTCATTTGGTCAATTTGCATATTAGCCTTTTATTATATAGGATTAGAAAAATACTATAATGCATACTGACAAATATTTTAATTAATTGTACATATCATATAAATATCTGGTACCCATCCACACACACACACACACACACACACATCTTTTTAGGTGTCAAAACCAGAGCTTGAGCCTTAGTCTTCTTTACTTTCAGAGGTCTCACTGGTCATCTTTAATTATTTGGGCACTGGTGATTTTGATCTCTTTACAGCCTTGATGGTTGTTACTCTCACTTTTGAAAATTGGCATTTTATCTGCTCTTTCTATTTGGTTAGTATCATATTTATATTTATATTGCAAATGTTATTTTAAAATTTGAATACTTCAAAGAAATGTTATAGATATATTTTTTACATATGTTGGCAGGAGTACTCTGTCTTTTCATAGAGGAACATTTGGTCACTGATGTTTAAAATTACTAGTACATAGTAATAACAAAAAAGCCTCAGTTCTAGTCTTCATCATTATTATTTTAAGGTCTCTCTACATGACATACATAATTATTGATTATGCTTAAGGGTAGATCACTCCTATCAGTATAACAATGTTACACCCTTCCTCACAATTTACTTTTTCTAATAGTGGTTGGCAAATATATGTTAATATCTATTTAAATTATAATTTTCAGAATTATTAAAATATGAAAAGACGCATTTCTGAACCTGAGAAGTAAGGTGTGTATAATTAGAGATAATATTTTTTCAATGATCTCATATATGACAATTAAAACTAGTTGTCACATTTTGGAAGTTTCTATAGTATGATTTCTATAGTACAAATATATTTAAAACTGGAGTGAGGAATGCATTTATAAAAATTATTATGTCCATATGTTCTAATATTAACACCATACATAATATGAAACATTTAAAATATGTACGTATGAGAAATAGTAAAATTGGTATATTGAAAGATCAATGGTGTGCATGAGTCTGAAATAACATTTCAATTCTTCTCATAAAATGAATTATTTGCATATGATTTCAATGCATCCTATTATTTTTAGGTTGCCATATGTTTTAGTTACAATATAAGACTTTTCATCAAACATTCTGGTAGTAATAAAAGTCTAGAACTTAATAAATGAATATTACTTTTATTATTTTTAATCTTTATTTTTATGTAAGAAATTTTAAAGACAATAAATATAACTTTCCATAATGCTCTTCTTCTTTTTATTTTTGCTACTTTTAAATTAATTTTCCTGCCTTTGATGTAACTTAAATAGAATCATCATGTTCAATAATGGTTTCTATTTGTTTTTCTAAATTTTCCTCCTGCAATGTGGAATTTAATCATAGCAGTTCTGCCAAAAATGCAATTGCAGAGTCATGGCTTGAGGTACTTTTCAAATAAAACTCTTTTCTATAACACCTTTTCAAAACTAACTCTGTGGGTTTAAAGTTGGAACATTTACCAGAAGAGAAATTTCAGGTATCTAAGAAATATTTGAACTAGGACAGATTTAGAACTGTAGTGCCAGAATAACTAAACTGAAGTTACCTTAACATTCTGACTCTTCCTTTTATTGGCCTGAAGAGAGGGGCAAAGGAAATTGCCTTTAAAAGCAGAGAGTGGCTGAGACGTATCAGGTATATCTTGTATTAAAATGATCTACTATACTGCCAAGAAACTGGCAGCCTGGAATTGCTGTTCAGATTTGTTGTAGTTAATAATCCTGAGTGTGATAGGGTCATCTTAGAAACATATTAACTGTACTGCACTATTAAATGTCTATAAATGAAATGTGTGTTATTATGAATGAATATGAGGCAGTGAGCATGTAGGGGGTAATTTGGTTTCTTTCACTATGATTTATATGTATGCATAGAGATAACTTAATTCACAAGAGAACTGCAAGCAATTTATTTCCAATTTTTGATGTAAAACTGGACAATAATTTATATGACTTCTAATGAGATGCTGCAGCTAAAGCAGACAGACATCGAATGATACAAAACTCTGGGCACTGTACTTTTCTATGGTTTGGGGTCCTTGGACATCAAGTCAATCCCTTTTCATGTGTGAGGATGCATACAACACACACACACGAGCACATACACACACATACACACAGAAAACACATTCTCTTGGCATAGTTTTAAATAGAAATTGATGATTATTTGGTGTTGGATCTTTAGACTTAATTTGGATAGCTACCATATTTCAAGGAAAAATGTGTTACATTATCAGGTGCTGAAATAAATACTGGTACAATAAGTAAATAACACATTTCATTTTAAAAAGGTATGATTTTCTTTATTCTGAAGATGCTGTAAATTTACTCAGAATATTGCAAAATATCTTTTTCTTGTGAGAGTACATTTTTCTTCTATAGAAATGATTATGGGGTATTTCTATTTTCTTTACTTTCAATGATTAGTTTATGAATTATTGTAATGAGCAAATGAGGATGTGGATTCCATATATAATGAAATATCTTTGAAAAAATGTATTCCAATTTTGCACATAATTAGTTATACAAAACAACTATAAATAGAATGTTAATTGTCTAAATATCAGATATTATATTTATTGTATTATTGTTTCATTTTACTTATGATAATTTGCTGCAATTATTATTTGTATTCATATACCTAACCTGAAATTATACTCAAAACCCAGCCCATTTCTTGAACCATAGATAGCATAACTCTTTATTCATCCACAAACTTATTTCTTAGTAACTTAGATTGGTCTTTCCATATGGGTTGTGATTTTTTTCCTTTATATTACACAAGTCTCTTTGTATTTGATTGAATAATGGATGTCTGAATTCTGGTGCTGGTGAAGATGGCATAAAGGTATGATTTTAGAGCCCTCACAAACTGTGAAAAATAAACAATTTAAGGCAGATTGAAAAGAAGATCAAAACCTGAGGAAAGTCCTGTGTGGCAGTGAGGGTTTCTGTTGTTTTCCTCCAGCTTTGACACAAAGGTGGGCTGAGTCCTAGAACTACTGAGCAGGCATGAGCAGCCCAGTACCCAGGAGACACCATCTCTCTTCATTTAAAGCACTGGAAACACTGATTCCTGCCAGCCAGGGTGTAAAAAAAAGAGGCCCTTTTAGCTGTTTGTTGTTTATTTAATCTTGTATGTCAGCCCCAATCAGGGTTCTATACTTCCGAAATGTCAGTGACACGGCTGCCACCAAACACCCCAAGTGAAAACCCAAGTCTCTGCCAAAGGGGCCCAGAAAAAATGACTCCGTTGGTCCAAAAAGAAGAGAGAAATCACCATTATTTTTTCTCAGAACAACAGCCTAACAGTAAATATTGGTCTAAAGTATAGGCATTGCATTGTTATTTACCACAGCATTTCAAGAATTGAGTATATTAATACTAATACCAAATAAGTAATTCTAAAAAAAAAAAAGTTTATTCCCTTATAAATAGACTAGAGGCCCGGTGCATGAAATTCATGCACTGGAGGGAGCGGGTGTCCCTCAGCCCAGTCTGCACCCTCTCCAATCTGAGACATCCCTCTCACAATTTGGGACTGCTGGCCCCAACTGCTCCCCTGCCTGCCTGCCTGATTGCCCCTAAGCGCTTCTGCCTGCCAACCTGATCACCTCCTAACCATTCCCCTGCCAGCTTGATCAACACCTAACTGCTCCCCTGCTGGCCTGTTCACCCCCAACTATCCTCCTCTGATAGCCCAATTGCCCCCAACCGCCCTCCCCTGCTGGCTTAGTTGCCCCCAACTGCCCTCCCCTGCAGGTCCAACCCCCCCAACTGCTATCCCCTGCCTTCCTAGTCATCCTTAACTGCCCTCTCCTGTTGGCCATCTTGTGGTGGCCATCTTGTGACCACAGGGGGGTGGCCATCTTTGACCACCTGGGGGTGGCCATCTTGTGAAGGGTGTTATGGTCTATTTGCATATTACCTCTTTATTATATAGGATATTACAATAAAATATTTGAACTGATATCAACTACCATTTTTTAAATTTTCAGCACTCCAACCTCTGAACATTGTGTTCTATGGCTCCAACTCACTTATTATGATACTAGGGGCCCGGTGCACAAAAATTTGTGCACTCAGGAGGTCCCTCAGCCCGGCCTATGCCCTTTTACAATCTGGGACCCCTCTGGGGATGTCCACCTTCTGGCGTGACTGACCAGCCTGGGTGAGGGGCTGATGGCTGTTTGCAGGCTGCCCACAGTCCCTTCAGGTTTTGGGTCCCTACTGGGGTACCTGGCCAGCCTGGATGAGGAGCTGAGAGGCGTTTTCAGGCTGCCCACAGTCCCTTCAGGTTTTGGGTCCCTACTGGGGTACCTGGCCTGCCTGGGTGAGGGGCTGATGGCTGTTTGCAGGCTGGTCAAGCCTCCCAAGTGGCGTCCCTCACCCCATTGGGGTTTGGCCAGTGTGGGTGATGGCCTGATTGGTGCTTTCAGGCTTTCAGGCTGCCCACAGTCCCTTCAGGTTTTGGGTTCCTACAGGGATACCTGGCCAGCCTGGATGAGGGGCTGATGGCTGTCTGCAGGGTGGCCAAACCCCCCAGTGGCATCCCTCACCCTATTGGGGTTTGGCCAGTGTGGGTGATGGGCTGATTGATGCTTTCAGGCTTTCAGGCTGCCCACAGCTCCCATTGACCCAATGTCCCAGCAAGGCTGGCTGGAAGCAGGTTTCTGGGGTTTGTTTATCTTCTATAATTGATGCACTGATCCTTTAAGCTGAGGCCTCATTTCTGCTTCACCTGCGGCTTCTATAATGAGACAATGTTACTCTTAGTAGTCAGGCCAGGCCTGCTGTCCATGATTGATACTTTGTTGCAAATGTTTTGCCTGGAGCCAGTATAAGCCGAGCTGGCCGGCCAAGGGCCGAAAACAGTTTCAGTTTCACTCCTGCTGCAATGGAACCTACCATTTACTCAGGTCCGTGAGTGGCGGCCTTCATGTTGGCTGGGTTAACTTGCATACAGTCACTCTGATTGGCTGGTGGGCGTGGCTTACCCGTCCTGAAGAGACGGTTAATTTCAATATTATGCCTTTGTTAGTTTAGATATCAATCCTGAAATCTATAACCCGTGGGGAAGCATTGACCTTAGTTAGAAAGTCTGTAAGGGGGATTCTATGAAAGTCAGAGGCCTGTAGGGGACCTTGCTGAAGGTGGGAGACCCTTCCTTGACTTTTCCAAACAACTCTGAGCCCCTTGTTGGAAGGACACTATAGATTCATGTGTTTTCTCAAGGATGTTTCCCCTGATGATTGTATCTACAGGTTAATTTTAGTTCAAGCAGTTGTTACAATAAAAGCCTAAGGAGGCAGGTGAATAGGGCTGCTTAGTTCTGATACTAAAGTATACTCTTAGCCTCTTTTCCACAGAAATGTGTGCCAGAGTAATCATTCATCTGTCTCTCAGGGTCTGCCTATCAGTCCTGGCAATAACCCTATCAGACATTAGTCCTCTGTCCCCCTATCTTTATTTTACAATTTTTACTAAATAAAAATCCAATCTTAGACTACTCTATGTCTCAACACAAATAGTTACATATAGTTAAGGTTAAATACAAAGCCATAGTAATGACCACATTTTTAATTTACAATAACAAATCTAAGTGGGATCCCTAATGTTTTACAAGGACTTCCTTAGGCCCTTTACTATCTCTCTACTTTTCTTTATTATCCCACTCTTCCAAGTATTTTTAAGGAATTATCTTCTTTCCTTAAATCTCTACAAGTTGTCCCACATTCTGTCTTTCTACTGATGACCACAACACCTATTTCACATAGAAATGAAACAATCATAACACAGCATTTGCAAGCCCCATTCACTATATTTATCTACTTGCATCTTAGCCCACACTGACTTCTCTCCTGTGACTATATTATTCCAAATTATCTGTACTTCTAGAAACATCTTTATCATCGTGTATATACTAGTTATCTTTCTTTTTACTTTATTTTTATTGTTTATATTATAAAAGATGTTTCCACTCTCTCTCTCATTGGCTCATTCTCCCCCTTCTCCCTTCACCCTTGGCCTTCCCCCTTCCCTCTGATCACCATCACACTATTGTTTGTTTCTATGGTTTATCATATACTAGAAGCCCAGTACAAAAATTTGTGCATAGGTAGAGTCCAGCCGGCCCACCTGATCGGCTGAGGGGAGAGGATGTGAGAGGATGTCTTGCTGGCTCTGCCCCTGATCGGTGAGCGGGGGGATGATCAGGAGTGGGGTCAGCCTGGATGAGGGGCCACTGGTGGTTAACAGGCCAGCCCCATCCCCTGTTCAAATTCCTGGAAGAATCCTGGTCAAATTCCCAGTCAAGGGGACAATTTGCATATTAAGACTTTTATTATATAGCATGTTCTTTGGCGAATCTCTTCATCTTCTTTCACCCATTCTTCCCTTTATCCCTTCTCTCTGACAGCTGTCAGTTTGTTCCATGTATTCATTCCTCTGTTTCTATTCTGTTGGTCAGTTTATTTTGTTCATTAGATTCCACACTATGTAACTCAAGGACTTGGACAATTCTCCAGTTTGTCTTTTGCAACATCATTTTATTTACTCTATTGGCATTTTTTCACTATCATTCAATTAAAAGGTATTTTTTAATTTATGTTTACTCTTATTGAAGTATGATTAACAAATAAAAATGAAATATATTTAGGTTGTATAATGTGTTTCTTTAAAGTATAGATCATGATAATTTATATACATACTAGAGGCCCAGTACAAGGATTCGTGCACCAGTGGGGTCCCTCGGCCTGGCCTGTGGGGGTTGGGCCAAAACCAGCTCTCCGACATCCTGAAGGGGTCCTGGATTGCTAGAGAGCAGTTCTTGGGTGATGTACCCCAGAATCAGGCTCCCTCCTCTCTGGTTTCAGGTGTGCCACCTGAAAATTGCAACTGCCAAGTCATCACAGCTCATCAGCTCCTGTATTGACCATCTGCCCCTTGGTGGTCATTGTGCGTCATAGCTACCAGTCGGACAGTCTAACAATCAGACAATCACTTAGGCTTTTATATATATACACTAGAGGCCCAGTGCATGAAATTCATGCATGGGAAGGTCCCCTCAGTCCAGCCTGCACCCTCTCACATTCCAGAACCCCTAGCTCCTAACTGCTCACCTGCCTGCCTGTCGGATCACTTCTATTGGCTCCCTTGTCAGCCTGATCACCGCTAACCACCTCTGCCTGCCAGCCTGGTCACCCCCAACTGTCTCCTCCTGCCAGCCTAGTCGCCCTCAATTGCCCTCTCCCACTGGCCTGATAACCCCTAACTGCCCCCTCACCAGCATGGTCACCCCTTACTGCTCCCCCTGCTGGCCTGGTTGCCTCCAACAGTTCCTCTCTGCCAGCCTGATCACCCTTAACTGCCCCCCCCCACCCCAGCAGACTGGTCATCTCTTACTGCTTCTCCTGCAGGCCTGGTCACACCTCACTGTCCCCCCTGCCAGCATGGTAACCCCACACAGCCTGCTGTCAGTTTTTGGCCACCCTTTGCTGCCCCCTCCTGCCAGCATGGTCTCCCCACAAAGCCTGCCGTTCAGTCATTTGGTCATCTCTCACTAACCCCCCTGCAGACTTGATCACCCCATGCAGGCTGCTGCTCAGCTCATTGGTCGTCCCTCACTAACCCCCACACTGGCCTCATCACCCCATGCAGCCTAGTCTTCAGTTGTTTAGTCATCCCTCACTAACTCCCCAGCTGGCCCAGTCACCCCACTCAACCTATTTGGTCATCTGTTTGGTCATACATTTGGTTGTAATGGCCCCAGGCTCTTTATATGTGTAGATATCCTGTAAAATAATTACTACAGTCAATATCATTAACATATCTATCACTTCATCGTCACTTTGTGTGTGTGTGGTGATAACACTTAAGATTTACTCTCAGCGAATTTCAAGTATATATTATTAACTGTAGTCACCAAGCTGTACATTTAGAGAGAAATTACTCATCTTAAAACTGAATGTACTTTTTCACCAACATCTCCTCATTTTTCCTATCCACATGGCAATCACCCATCTACCTTCTGTTTATATGAGTTTGACTTTTTAGATTTCACATATAAATGAAATCATGTGGTATTTATCTTTCTGTGCCTAGTTTATTTCACTTATCATAGTGTCTTCCAGGTTCATCCAGGATGTCATAAATCATGGGATTTCCTACTTTTAAAAGACTGAATAACATTCTACATAGATAGATGATTGATAGGTAGATAGATGATAGATAGATTGATCAATTGATAGATAGATAGATATGAATATAAATTGCCATTCTCTGAACCACTGTTTTTTCATCTATGCAAAAAAAGAAAACAAACAACTGAAAATCTTCTTAAAGGTGTTGTCTAAACTCACATCCTCTATTTTCCTCTTGTTCTTTTTTAATCAATTCAGATGAGGCCAACACCTTCAGCACTATGCTGATTCTGTTAATTAAGTCATCAGTGACATCACTACTATTAAACAAAGAGTCAATTCTCAGTTCTCATCATTCCTGATCCATCAGCTGTCTCTCAACACAGTGAAGTATATGTATTGTGACCTCTCTGATAAATTACAGGAAATAACTTTGTCATGTTATAATTATTTAGTTCTTGTTCTTATCAGCTGCAATCTTTATTTTCATAAACATTGATAATGTGATTCAACAAGTGACAAATCAATATTATTGAAATTATTCTTGAAATAAATGTTAAAAGCGTTATGTATTGTGAATATACATGAGTTAATACTTTGTGTACTGGTAGCTTATTGATTTTGTACTCAAGGCCCATTGTTGTTACAAAATGTTTTGGAAGGAAAATATATTAAAATTGGCACTTGGTTATTGGAAAAATATTCAATAGTTATCATTTTACCATTCAATAAATAAAATATATTTTAAAAACCCATGAAAAAAAACAGATTATTACCTTACTCATGCTTTTATGTATTTTAAAGTTAATAATCTTGCATTAAAAAAAAACAAATTGAATGTCACATGACAAATGATACACATTCTTAATTGACAAAAATTTTGATAACTTCTATTTAAATTTAGCATATTGCCTGAGATTATAGTGACTATATTAGTGCACTACAAGTCTTTATAGAATAAGAATATTATTAAAAAGTATCACAATCCCCACCAGTGTGGCTCAGTGCTTGAGCATAACCCATGTACTAGGAGGTCACTGGTTCCATTCCTGTCAGGGCACATGCCTGGGTTGCAGGATTGATCCTCAGTAGGGGGTACATAGGAGTCATCTAATTGATGTTCCTTTATCATAATCAATGTTTCCCTCCCTCTCTTTCTTTATGAAATTAATAAAAACATATTTTTTTAAAAATAGCATCAACATAGTTTCCTTATGCAGCTGGTAATTTCTCCAGAGGCTTCAGATAATAATATATTATCTGAATGTTATCTAATATAATACTTGTTGGTTAAATAAAAAAG
Source organism: Murina feae (assembly GCA_004026665.1). Lineage (NCBI taxonomy): Eukaryota > Metazoa > Chordata > Mammalia > Chiroptera > Vespertilionidae > Murina > Murina feae. The sequence goes on from PVJC01013190.1 coordinate 23,839, forward strand.
CCTCCAGAGTTCATGATTATGAAATCATGATTTTAAAATTTTTATTTCATTTTGACTTAAATATACATATATATATATATATATATATATATATAGAGAGAGAGAGAGAGAGAGAGAGAGAGAGAGAGAGAGAGAGATACTAGGGGCCCGGTGCACAAAAATTTGTGCACTTCAGAGGTCCCTCAGCCTGACCTGTGCCCTCTCACAGACTGGGACCCCTCTGGGGATGTTCACCTGCTGGCATGCCTTGTCAGCCTGGGTGAGGGGCTGATGGCTGTTTGCAGGCTTGCCAAGCCCCTCAGTGGGGTCCCTCACCCCATTGGGGTGTGGGCAGCCTGGGTTTGGGTTTGAGGGCCGTTTTCAGGCTTTCAGGCTGCCCACAGACTGCCCACAGTCCCTTCAGGTTTTGGGTCCCTACTGGGGTACCTGGCCAGCCTGGGTGAGGTGCTGATGGCTCTCTGCAGGCTGGCCAAACCCCCAAGTGGGATCCCTCATTCCATTGGAGTGTGGCCAGCCTGCGTGATGAGCTGAGGGGCGCTTTCTGGCTTTCAGGCTGCCCACAGCTCCCATTGACCCAATGTCCCAGAAAGGCTTGCTGGGAGCAGGTTCCTGGGGTTTATTTATCTTCTATAATCGATACACTGTTCCTTTAAGCCGGGGCCTAGGAAGGTAACAAAGCCTCATGTCTGCTTCAGCTCATGGCTTCTATAATTGAAAGAATGTTGCCTTAATAGTGCAGGCAGGACTGCTGTTTGGTTCACCTTGGAGTCTTCTATAATTGAGACAATGTTGGAAATACATTGTTGCCTGAAGCCAAGAGAAGCCGAGCTGGCCGGCAAACAGTTTTACTCCTGCTGCAACGAAAGCTGCCTGTTTACTCAGCTCCGTGACTGCCTGCCTCCATCTTGGCTGGGTTAATTTGCATACAGCTGCTCTGGTTGGCTGGTGGGCATGGCTTAGGCATCCCAAAGAAATGGTCAATTTCAATATTATGCTTTTATTAGAATATATATATATATATATATATATATATATATATATATATTCTGCCATGAATATAGAACATGTAAAAATTACATGTAGAAATCAATATATTCTATGGATATTTCACAGTACACATTCCCTGATTTTGTTTTTGTTGTTGGTAATCCTCACTCAAGGATATTTTTTTACATGGATATTTTTTACATGGATATTTTTTACATGGATTTTTAGAGGGAGTGGAAGGGAGGGAGAGAGAGAGAAAGAGAGAGAGAGAGAAATTAATTTGAGAGAAACACATTGATTGGTTGTCTCCTGTATGTGCCCCAAGGCCAGGAATCAAATGTGCAACCCTTTGATCTATGAGTTGAGGCTCCAACCACTGTGAGGACACTGGCCAGGGCTTCCTGATTTTAATGTAAAATCATTAATAAATTATGCATGATTGTAATGTAACCAACCTAGTGGATTATACATAACTCTTATGATCTATAGAATTTTGTGTCACAACATGAGAGAATGGATATCCTTAATTTTGTTTTATTCTTTGTCATCAAAATACGTGATGCAAAAATGTGCCACAAAATAAGGCCAAAAAATGAGGATATATACTTAGTAATGGTAATAATGAGAGAATAAATGCATAGGAAATATATGTGTGTGTAAATAACATTACTTGATAATGTATTTAATAATATAGAAAACTGTGTAATGTCATAAAAAACTGTGTAATATCATAAAAACAGGAAAATAAGTATAAAAAGAAGAATTAATGAAAAATGAACTTGAAGATCCTAGACATAGACAATATGCATTGATATGCAAAGATTTTTAAAAGCATAAGAAAGAATTAGGTAAACAATTTACTAAGTTCTCCAACTTCATTAACAAAAAAGGAAAAGTATATTCCATATTATAAGTGTAATTAGAAATATTATTGTATATTCAGATTAAACTAAAGATAGTCAGAAGAGTTTACCTTATGATATTCTATGAAATATATTGATGAATTAATAGTTTTCACACATATTTTTATAGCTGCTACATCTTTTTTCATACTGTTAAGCATTTTTATCATCATTACTCTGAACTCTGTTTCAAATAAATTTCTTATCTCTGCTTCAATTATCTCTTCTTCTGGAGAATTCTCTAGTTCTTTTATTCGGGGGGTTGTTTCTTTGTCTCCTCATTTTGGTTGTCTATTTGGGTTTGTGACTGTTTTAGGTAGATCCTTTCCACCTCTCAGTCTCTAGTGCAGGGCAGTGTTAAAGGCTGTTTCTGACTAATTGGATCAGGCAAAGACTCAAAGCTTCCAGAGACAGCCTCTGTCTACAGCTCAATAGGATTCTGACTTGAATTGCCTGGAGGCAATCACCCTAAGGTACAGTGAGAGTTTTTTCAACAAGGCAAGGCAATTGCTTATGCCTGGGGGCTAAATGTTACTTTTAATCTTTTAAGTGGCCTCAGGGCAAGGTGTTTTCCAATAGGGTGTGTTGACTGACTCTCCACAAGGTGAGGCAAATCTATATGGGAACGATGCCCTCCACTGGGTGAGACAATGACTCAGCCCAGAAAACCTGGGTTGTCTGCCCTTTGAACTCCATTCTCTGAGTCCCCAGTCTGGGATTCTGCTCTCTCAGCTCTAGTCCACTTCACCCTCCCTCTGCCAGAGCACAAGCTGGGTGGCTCCACAGGGTATTTTTGTGTGTTGTCCCTTCAAGAGGGTACCAAAACTTTAAACTGCCACTCCCTGGTAGACAGCACCTCACTGCTTTTCACACCTAAATATTATGTTGGTATCCTCCTCAGATTCAGTGCTCTCTTCTGGGGATCCCAGCTTGATTAGATCCCTGAGTTCTCGATGGTACCCCCTTGCAACTGACATTTCTCTCTGGGTCTTCAATTGCTATCTATGGGTGCCTGGCCAGCCCTTTAGCACCTCTGCCTCTCCTACCAGTCTATGTGGTCTCTACCTTCGGTCATCAAGTATTAGGGCTTTCTCCTGTGAGTTTTCCACTGGTTATTCAGGAAGCCTTTCCGTATTTCAGTTGTAATTTCAGTTTGTTCCTATAAACATGTCCGTGCAACATTCACCTACTCTGTTGCCATTTTTAATCTCCCACACATATTTTTAAAAGATGTACTATGTAAAAAACACAAAGAATATTCTTGGAGTTAGACTATTGATTATTCTTAGATGCTAACAAATTAACAAAAAATATTAAAAATAGTATTGATTATTTGTCTGTCTTCATGCTAGCTTCTGCTTTTAGAGACATTTGCTCTAGGTATCCATTCATGTACTTGTTACTAGGTCTTAGACTGAACACACTGGTGCTTTCACATCACACCAATCTTAGAAAATGATGAACTGTTTTCTCCTTGGCTCTCTTCCTTTTTTTGTAATCTTTGTGAACCCAAAGGTTGTTAATCATACAATAATACATTTTTTATCCTATTCTTAATGAAGTATTACAAAATAAATCTTACTTTTTTATGTTCTGTTACCATTCAGATAACAGCAGTATTTTCTACCAGTTGATAATTTCAAGGCAACTGTGTTAAAAAAATATGTGCCCTGTTATTTTGTGATGGGTTTGTCTTCAACATAAGGCATGAAGGCATGGTGTCTTTTTTAAAAGTATGTTTTTTATTGATTTTAGAGAGAAGAAGGAAAAGGGAGAGAGAAACATTGATTGGCTACCTTCTGCACACCCCCCTACTGGAGGTTGATTCCCCAACCTGAGCATGTGCCCTCCTGACTGGAATGGAACCTATGACCTTTAGGTGCATGGGTTGACACTCAACCAAATGAGCTATACTGGCAGGTCAAGGCATGTCTTTGATGGGTTTTATTTCTTATTCTCTCTGTTCATTCATAAATAACCTTTAAATATTATTTTGTTCTTAGAGTATCTAATTTTGTTTCTTCTCTTCATTTCAATTTTGAAGATTTAAATAAAATGGTTCTCCTTTACATATTACTCTAATTAGTTGTTTATTTGTATGTTTAGTACACATCTCTGTTGTATATGTTCACCACATTTTTCTGTTCTCTAATTAATTTCATCTTGCTATTTATTAGTTATTTTTGGTGATAATTAGGATGTTTTGACTGAAAATAAAATATACTTCAAAAATGTGTAGACTCTAAGGAAAATATACTGTATCTCCTAAGAATACCAGATAATTAGTGACATTTGTGGTGATTCACTTATTCAAAGACTTAATTGTTATAAATTATTTTTATTCTGCTACTATTGGCAGTGCCCTCATTCCCCCAGATAGTAACAAAATGTTAAGGATGGCTTCAACCATCGCAGACAAAATCAAGGACATTCTGACAAAGAAAATAATTCATATTTTCCTGGGGCTATTTTGTTACCATTTTATTGGTCAGATTTGCCACAATCCATTCTACAGTAAATACACAGCAAAAGGGATGAAACAATTCCATATCAATTCTATCCTTAAAATTAATAGTGAAATAAATTTTTTAAAGCCAGAGTTCCTTGAGGAAGAGAGAAATAGCTCAAGCATCTGCTGTTATGGTAAAGAATTCATTTTCTGTATGTAAACAATTATATCTAAAGTATTTCCCCCAATAATTATTTTGTTATTGCCTTTCTCAAATCTATTGTTAAGTGACCAATTGATTGACATATCAATACTATCATTATTTGTTACTAGTGGCTCCGTGCACAAAATTCATGCACATTAAAAGGGAATTAATTAGCAGAAATATTTTAATATTGCTATTTACCCTTTCTTTATAATAAAAGTCTGAGAGATGAAAGGAAATTAGTAAAATATATATGAAAATAACATATAAATTTATTAATAAATAAATAATAACAAAGGATATAACAACAACACAGGCATGATATAAAAACATTATATAAAAACAACAGTGATGCAAACAATGACTGATAAACTGATTAAACTTATTCTAATATCTCCCTGTATACCATATTAAGAGTGAAAACACTTTCAGAGTGGTTGATTAATTTCCCTTGTGCTGAAGTATTTACAACTATAACTTTAACATCATGCACTCTTCCAACTTGAGAGAAAGCAACATATAACTGATCATATGCAAAAACAGTTTCAGGTAGGAATATGCCTACTCTGTCTAGAGTTTGTCCTTGTGATTTATTAATAGTCATCACAAATGCTGGCATCACAGGAAACTGTCATTGAATCAACTTAAATGGGAAGCAAGAGTCAGATGGGGACAAATCAATTATTGGAATCAGAACAACCTTTCCCTCTGCAGATCCTGTTAATACTTCAGCTTTGATAATGTTAGGTTGTAGTCTTTTGATAATAAATCTAGTACCATTACAAAATCCCCATTTACTATTAAGATTTCTCAATATCATGATTGCACCCACTTTCAATTTTAATTTATGACATGATATTCCCCCCAAAATAATACTATTAAGAAATTTGATGGGAAAATTTTCCTTTTCGGGATGATCTGTTGAATCAATGGAATCATCACTCAACTATGAAAATCTCCATCAAGTATATCCAAAATTTCTTCATTTAATTTTTGAATGTTCTCATTTTCTGGACAAAGAATTGCATGTTTAGATATATTTTTAATAATATCTATAGATACGTTATTTCCAAAGGTGGCTTTAATAATAGATCCATTACAAATCATTTCACAGAGGATTTCAATAATATTCATTTCTAAAAGAAAACTATTATCAAGTTTGCCATCTCCAAGTTTTACTAACCACCCACTATAAGCAGAATCCTTTGATCTCATATTTGTTTTAAGAGACAACTTTCTGAAACTCCTCAAACATTACAATACTTTAAGCTTGTTTGTTGTAGCTGACAGCATAGCATGTGGTACAATCCTAACTAATAAAAGTAATATTAAAATTAACTGTTTCTTTGGGACACCTAAGCCACATCCACCAGCCAGTAAGAGCAACTGTATGCAAATTAACCCAGCCAACCTGAGTAAACAAGCAGCGTCCATTGCAGCAGGAGTGAAACTGTTTGTGGGCCACCTAGGCATCTCTCCACTCCAGGGAACAACATATTTGCAACAAATGTCTCAATCCTAGGAGCTGAAGCAAACAGCAGGCCGGGCCTGACTTCTAATTAAACATTGTTTCATTATAGAAGCCAGAGCTGAAGCAGAGAGAAGGTTTCATTACTAGGCCCTGGCTTAAAGGAACAATGTATCAATTATAGAAGATAAACAAACCCCAGGAACCTGCATCCAGCCAGCCTTGCTGGGACATTGGGTCAATGGGAGCTGTGGGCAGCCTGAAATTCTGAAAACAGCCATCAGCCTGTCACCCATGCTGGCCACACCCCAATGGGGTGAGGGATGCCACTGGGGGGCTTGGCCAGCCTGAAAACAGCCATCAGCCCCTCACCCAGGCTGCGCAGGTACCCCAGTAGGGACCCACAACCTAAAGGGACTGTGGGCAGCCTGAAAATGGCCCTCAGCCCATCACTTAGGTTGGCCACACCCCAGTGGGGCGAGGATCCACACTGGGGGTCTTGGCCAGCCTGCAAACAGCCATCAGCCCCTCACCCAGGCTGACCAGGCACACCAGCATGTGGACATCCCCAGAGGGGTCCCAGACTGTGAGAGGGCTGATGGACCTCCCGAGTGCACAAATTTTTGTGCACCGGGCCACTGGTACTGAGATATTGTTGAAAATCCCATACAAGAAGGATAACTTTCTCACCAAATGCAACATTCAAATTCATAATTTCTCTTAGTAATCTGTCTGTGGTGTTTATAGCATGACTGGATGCCATGGTGCATTCATCAATAATAAGTTTTAATGGTTTTAGCAACTTCACTGTTTATATTGAGTCTAGAAATTAATGTTTCATTTAATGGAATTGGTAATTTATATTGGAAATGAAAGGTTCTTCCACCAAGAAGTAAATCTGCAGCAATTCCTGTAGACGCTGTGGGTAAAACAGTACCACCACGACCTCTAATATAATGTAATAAAACTTTATACAGATATGCAGGTGAGTAGGATTCCTAGCTGGGAGGCCCCTGACAGCAAGCTGGCCACCTGTCATTTCTGTGAGGAATGGGGCTCCTTCCTCCCTCCTGTCAGGGTCCAGGGTGCAGATGAATGGGTTTCCTGGCTGGCAGGCCACTGACAGCAAGCTATCCAACAGCAGATTCTCTGAGGAATGGGGCTCCCTCCTCGCTACATTCAGGGTCTTGTCTGAAGGCCGGCCCCTGTTGGGCCAGACCCAGAGTTCTACCACGCAATGGCCTACGCCTCAGCACTCTAGGACTGACTGCTGCTGAGTACTCCTGACACCCCGAGGGTGGGTTCTTCCCTCAGTCTCGCTGGAAACAGCTCAGGGAAGGTGCAGCCATTGCCAAGATGACCCAGGACTCATTGCCTCCAGGCTCCTGCCTCAAACCTCGCCCTCTCCAGAAACAGGTCAGGGAGGGGACAGTTGTTGCCAAAATTACCCCTGTAGAACTGACTTCCTTCCGATTGGTTGAGACTTGGATGTGATGCGTTACACCAAGAGTTTTTATATGTAACTAGGGGCCTGGTGCACAAAAATTTGTGCACTCAAGAGGTCCCTCAGTCCAGCCTGTGCCCTCTCGAAGTCTGGGACCTCCCTGGGGATATCTACCTGAAGGCATGTCTGGTCAGCCTGGGTGAGGGGCTGATGGCTGTTTGCAGGCTGGCCAACCCCCTCAAGTGTGGACCCTCACCCCATTGGGGTGTGGCTAGCCTGGGTGACAGGCTGAGGGGCGTTTTCAGGCTGCCCATAGCCCCTTCAGGTTTTGGGTGCCTACTGGGTTGCCTGGGCAGCCTGGGTGAGGGGCTGATGGCTGTTTTCAAGCTGGCCAAGCCCCCCAGTGGCATCCCTCACCCCATTGGGGTGTGGCCAGCCTGGGTGAAGGACTGAGGGCTGTTTTCAGGTTTTCAGGCTGCCCACAGCTCCCATTGACCCAATGTCCCAGCAAGGCTGGCTGGAAGCAGATTTCTGGGGTTTATTGATCTTCTATAATTGATACACTGTTCCTTTAAGCTGAGGCTTAGGCAGGTAATGAAGACTCCTGTCTGCTTCAGTTCTGTGGCTTCTATAATTGAAAGAATGTTGCCTTAGTAGTTGGGCCTAGGCCTGCTGTTTGCTTCAGCTCTGAGTTGTCTATAATTGCAACAATGTTGCAAGTATGTTGCCTGGAGCCCAGAGAAGCCCAGCCTGCCTGCAGATAGTCTACTCCTGCTCCAACGGAAGCTGCCTGTTTACTCTAGCTCTGTGACTGCCGGCCTCCATCTTGGCTGGGTTCATTTGCATACAGCCACTCTGATTGTCTGGTGGGTGTGGCTTAGGCATCCCGTAGAAATGGTCAATTTTGATATTACTCTTTTATTAGATTAGATAGATTATTCAAGAAAAGAAATGTTCATTTTCTAGTGAGTAAAGTTGTTTTCAATGTGCAGATTTCAATACAGTGTTATAATTATTTAAAAATAATCTACATTAATAACTACAACTATGTAAAATTTAACTTTAAATATGAATATTTATAGATATACATAAAGTATAGATGTGTAGATATTTTCCTATATTTATCATACATGTATGTACTAAATTATGTGTATATACCTGTATGCATAAAAATATTTTTATAACCTCCTTGGCATTTCACTTCTTATGTTTTACAATGTGTTGTTCTGTTTACTATTTCATAAATTTAATAGGTCAATTTAATTTCTAATTTTTGAAATTATTCTAGATTTTGTGATGTAATAAAAGTATTGTCTATGTTAGGAACATCTTAGGAGTGATTGAGATACAGGGTTCATTTTTCCCTTTAAGGATACTATTTTTTAACCATAGCAATCACAATATTTATTCTGCCTTTTTTACATGCATTTCTTTTTTTGAATTTAGATGATGACCTTTGAAGCTAAAATATGTAGCAAATTTGATCTGTATTTTGGTCTTTTCTGACAACATTACCAATGGAAAAACTAGTTTCATGTATCATACATATAACTACTTGTTCAGAAAGAAGAATGGGGAAAATAAGATAAAAAGGAGATTAAGAAAAAATCATGTAATAATTCCATAATAATAATTTTATGTTAAATTAAATACTGAAGGTCAATGTTTATGGAGAAATATTTTAAATGTAGATACTGTATCCAGATTTTCCCTGAGTAAAATTTCAAGAACCAAAAGAAGGGCCCTAGCCATTCTGGTTCAGTGGATCGAATGTCAGCCTGTGAACTGAAGGGTTTTGGATTTAATTCTGCTGAAGGGCACATACCTCCATTGCAAGTTCAATCCTCAGCTACTCAGGGCCTGTGTGGGAGTCAATCTATTGATGTATCTCTCTCACATAGATGTTTCTCTCTATATATATCTCTCCCTCTCTCTTCCACTCTATCAAAAAAGAAAAAAAATCAATGGGAAAAAAAAGGAGAATAAAAAAAGAACCAAAAATAAAGAATACCTTCAAAATGTTTAGGAAGAGAGATTTTGAAAGGGAAGTTAATATGTGTGTAGACATTAGTTTTGTGTCTGTACCATGTTCCCACAGCTGACCCTGTAGCTGGATTTTGAAGTAGTAGTAAAATCCTGACATAATTTTAGAGTAAGAGAAACTTGTTCTATAACATTTTTCAAGGAGACATAGATTTCTTAGAGTTTCAGAGAAGATACTGCTAAAGAGTAAGCCCAAGAACTGATACAAAGGATAAAGTCATTACAGAACCAGTGAGTTATTCAGATTGTGATGAAGATCAAGACCCGAATCTAACTATATGAGAACAACTAGACTTCAGGTGACATTGAAAGGGCAGCACAGAAGAGTCTTTATGGCATAGTTAATGTCTAGTTAGAGGCTGTGAGACTGTGGATGGTAGTTTATAGTGAATGTTGTGAATGAAAAAAACCTAGGCTGTAATAAAGAATACAAAATAGTTTATGTGAGCAAAGGATTGCAATCTGGGAAGCGCCTATTCATGTAGCAATCTGAAATGCATTCTGGTTGAAACCTGAAAGGCAGGATTTATAAAGGCATAAACCACAGGAGTTGCTCCATTTGTCTTCTGTGCAAAGGAAGGAAGCTGGCAAGCTTAACAGGTCTGGGTTAGGTCTATTATGACAATGAAGAATCCTGGTCTGTGAAATGGATGGTCTCCTTTCCAGGGGCAGGATGCAAACGGCCTGGTCTCCATGTGAATGAGCAAGCAAAATCCAAGAGATTGCCGATGGTTCGTTTGAAAGTTCAAAAGTCCAGGGGTGAGAGGTGCATGAGGCAGAACTCTTTCCTGACTTCCCAGCTTCATTACAGTTTCCTTGACATCAATGACTCCATCTTGGCAGATTCCATTCACAATGGGCTCAAGAACAGTGAAATCCAAGACTGAGTGAACCTCTCAGTTCCATAGATGTGGCTCTCTGCACCTTGTTACGTGATAGGAGCACCACCCCATGCCTGAAAACTCTTTAGAATCCTAACTGAACCCACGCCTTAACCCGATAATGACAGCCTCAGGATACGACCTCATGTCTCGGCTCAAAAAACCAATAATTAACAACAAATTCACATGGCCTGACTTGAAAAAAAGGTGTGTTCCAATAAGCGAGTTCTCAATTTTCTAAAAAGTGCTTTTCCCCCAAAGTGTGTCAAAATTGCCTCCCAGGACCCATAATGAAGCAGTTTCTATAATATTTATAATGAAGAACTTTAACATTCTTGTGACTAATTATGACAATAAGTAGAAAAATGTATCAGAGTTTAGTTTTTAGTATTCGTCCTAGGATCATGTCATTTAACCCTAAGGCTTCACTTGCTAGGGAGAAGCTAATGATTTCTAAATCAACTTTATTATGAACTCGGCTATTTCCATCTGCAAAAATTCACCATCTGGAGGCATTTGATTGGCTTCCTATAATGTTCATCTCCCACATACTCACAGCTAGTCACTGAGCCGCCTGCTCAGAGGTCTTCTCTGATCTGCCTTCTCTAAATTTACTATTATTCCCGTGAATCACATTTATACCCTTCATAACATTTATACCCTACTACTGTTTGTTTTTTATTCTTTTTTTACCCTAACTTCAATATAATCTCCATGAGAATGATTTTGTGGTTTTTTGTTTGTTTGTATTTTTATTGCTTAAAATATTACAAAGAGTAGTACATATGTCTCTTTTTTCCTCCCCTTGACCTTTCCTCAGCCTCTCCTCCCCCCAGTATTTTTTGTCCATTGGTTACGCTTATATGCATGCATAAAAGTCCTTTGGTTGATCTCTTACCACCCCTCCAACCCTCCCTGGCCTTCCTGCTGTAGTTTCACAGTCTGTTTGATGCTGCTCTGCTTCTGTATCTATTTTTGTTCATCAGTTCATAATGGTCCTTATTATCCATAAATGAGTGAGGACATATGGTATTTTTCTTTCACTACTGGCTTATTTCACTTAGCATAATGCTCTCCAGTTCCATCCATGCTGTTGCAAATGGTAAGACTTCCTTCTTTCTTATAGCAGCATAATATTCCCTTATGTAGATGCACCACAGTTTTCTAATCCATTCATCTGCTGATGGGCACTTAGGCTGTTTCCAAATCTTAGCTATGGTAAATTATGCTGCTATGAACATAGGGATGCGTATAGCCTTTCTGATTGGTGTTTCTAGTTTCTTGGTATATATTCCCAGAAGTGGGATCACAAGGTCAAATGGGAGTTCTATTTTTAATTTTTTGAGGAAACTCCATACTGTTCTCCACAGTGGCTGCACCAGTCTGCATTCCCACCAGCAGTGCACGAGGGTTCCTTTTTCTCCGCATCCTCTCCAGCACTTGTTTGTTGATTTGTTGATGATAACCATTCTTACAGGCGTGAGATGGTACCTCATTGTTGTTTTGATTTGCATCTCTTGGATGATTAGTGTCTTTGAGCATGTTTTCACATATGTCTCTTGGCTTTCTGAATGTCCTCTTTTGAAAAGTGTCTATTTAGGTTCTTTGCCCATTTTTCAATTGGATTGTTTATCTTCCTTTTGTTAAGTTGTATGAGTTCCCTATAAATGTTAGAGATTAAACCTTTATTGGTGATATCATTGGCAAATATGTTCCCCTGTGCAGTGGGTTTTCTTGTTATTTTGTTGATGGTTTCTTTTGCTGTGAAGAAGCTTTTTATTTTGATATAGTCCCATTTGTTTATCTTCTCTTTAGTTTCCAATGCCCTAGGGAGCTGTGAAGAAATTGCTTCGGCATATGTCTGAGATTTTGTTGTCTTTAAATTCCTCTAGTATTTTCATGGCTTTCCATCTTACATTTAAGTCATTTATCCATTTTGAGTTTATTTTTGTGTATGGTGTAAGTTGGTGGTCTAGTTTCATTTTTTGGCATGTATCTTTCTAATTTTCCCAACACCATTTATTGAAGAGACTGTCTTGACTCCACTGTATGTTCTTGCCTCCTTTGTCAAATATTAATTGAGCATATTGGTTTTGGTCAATTTCTGGGTTCTCTATTCTATTCCATTGATCTATGTGTCTATTCTTGTGCTAGTACCAAGCCGTTTTGAGAACAGTGGCTTTGTAATACAGCTTGATATTTGGTATTAAGATCCACCTACTTTGTTCTTCTTTCTCAGGATCGCTGCAGCTATTTGGGGTCTTTTTTTATTCCAGATGAATTTTTGGAAAGTTCATTCTAGGTCTGTGAAATATGCTGTTGGTATTTTAATGGGGATTGCATTGAATTTATAGATTGCTTTGGGTAGTATGGACATTTTAATGATATTGATTCTACCAATCCATGAACATGGTATGTTCTTCCATCTGTTTATGTCTTCCTCTATCTCTTTTTTCAATGTACTGCAGTTTTCTGAGTAGAGGTCTTTTACCTCTTTAGTTATGTTTATTCTTAGGTATCTTAGTTTTTTTGGTGTGATGGTAAATGGGATTTTTCTTTTAGTCTTTCTTTCTGTAAGTTCACTATTGATGTATAGAAATGCCATAGGCTTCTTGGCGTTAATTTTGTATCCTGCTACATTGCCGAATTCATTTATTAAGTCTAATAATTTTTTGATGGAGTCTTTAGGGTTTTTTATGTACAATATCATGTCATCTGTGAATAAGGAGAGTTTTACTTCTTTTCCAATTTGGATGTCTTTTATTTCTTCTTCTTGTCTAATTGCAATGGCTGATACTTCCAGTACTATGTGGAACAGGAGTGGTGAGAATGGGAATCCCTGTCTTGTTCCTGTTCTAAGGGGAAATGGTTCTAGTTTTTGCCTATTGAGAATGATGTTGGCTGTGGGTTTGTCATATATGACTTTTATTATGTTGAGGTATGATCCTTCCATTTCCACCTTGTAGAGAGTTTTTATCAAAAATGGGTGTTGGATTTTGTCAAGTGCTTTTTCTGCATCAATTGATATGACTATGTGGTTTTTATCTCTCAGTTTGTTTATGTGATGTATCACGTTTATTGATTTGCAGATATTGTACCATCCTTGCATCCCTTGGATAAATCCTACTTGGTCATGGTGTATGATCTTCCTGATGTACTGCTGGATATGATTTGCTAGGATTTTGTTGAAGATTTTGGCATCTATGTTCATGAGGGATATCGGCCTGTAATTCTCTTTCATTGTGTTGTCTTTATCTGGTTTTGGTATTAGGGTAATGCTGGCTGCATAGAATGAGCTTGGAAGTGTTCCTTCCTCTTGAATTTTTTGGAATAGTCTGAGGAAGATAGGTTTTAGTTCTTCCTTGAATGTTTGGTAAAACTCCCCTGTGAAGCCGTCTGGCCCTGAGCTTTTATTTGCTGGAAACTTTTTGATTACTGCTTCAATTTCTTCCATAGTTATTGGCCTATTGAGATTTTTGGATTCTTCCTGATTGAGTTTTGGAAGGTTGTATTTTTCTAGGAATATGTCCATTTCCTCCGGGTTGTCCAGTTTGTTGGAATAGAGTTGTTCATAGTATTTTTTAACAATCTTTTGTATTTCTGTGGGCTCTGTTGTTATTTCTCCTCTTTCATTTCTGATTTTGTTTATTTGGGTCCTTTCTCTTCGCTTCTTGGTGAGTTTGGTTAGAGGTTCACAATCTTGTTTATCCTTTCAAAGAACCAGCTCTTGGTTTTGTTGATCTTTTATATTGTGTTTTTGGTCTCTATGTGGTTTATCTCCACTCTGATCTTTATTATTTCCTTCCTTCTGCTTACACTATGCTTTTCTTGTTGCTCTCTTTCTAAATATTTGAGTTGTAGGGTTAGGTAATTTATTATCATTTTTTTCATGTTTTTTGTTTTTGTTTTTGTTTTTGTTTTTTTTTTTGCAGTAGGCTTGTAGAGCTATTAACTTCTCTCTCAAGACTGCTTTTGCTGTGTCCCATAGGTTTTGAATTGTTGTGTTTTCATTGTCGTTTGTTGCCATGATGTTT
>PVJC01013191.1:0-38688 GCA_004026665.1 Murina feae
GAGGACTGCTCCAGCCTCACATGCGGCTGGGGGCAGGTCCCCAGTGGCGACACACACACACACACAAAAGGCGCCTGGCAGACTGGGGCCATCATAGGACATCCACTGAGGGGTCCCAGACTGTGAGAGGGCACAGGCCGGGCTGAGGGACTCCCTCCACCCCGAGTGCACAAATTTTTGTGCACCGGGCCCCTAGTACCAGTTATAAAATACCAGTGACCCAGTGCATGGATTTGGGCACATTGAAAGGAAATTAATTAGAAGAAATATTTTAATATCACCATTCACCCTTTCTCTATAATAGGTAAACCAAATTCATGATTGACAATGATCAATCAAAACACACGCATGCAATTGGTGCCAGCAAGAGCTTTATATGAATCGCACATGTGCAAGTCAACTTAGCCTTTTATAGATATATAATACACTTGCTTAATTAGACCTGCTTTCTGATTTAGCTAAACTTTTTCCAGACTAGTGAAGCAACCCAACTTCTCTTTCAGGTAATTGTCAGCAACACAGAAGTAAATATCATCACGAAGCAGATTATTGTAGATCACACGGGGAGAACAAAGGGTAAAATATTTAACTGCAGCAGTGTTTGACTATATTCTGTGCAGTGAGAAAACCTGAAGTCATTTTCAAGTTCCACCATTTCTTACTTCTTTTCAGTTGGGTCAAGTTTCTAAACTTTCTAAATCTCCGTTTTGTGGCTAATGAAAAGAAAATAGGATTCTACCAAGTTGCCTATCTACCTACTCCAGGACTTGTGTGAGGTTCAAATGAAATGAGGCATGTGAAAATGTTTCACAAACATTTGGTTAAATTGTAAAATGTTTGCACCTGGCTATAAAGCAAGTCGTGTTCCTGGGCTAGTTAGTCTCTAGGGAGAGGAAGCCAGGCATTGCTATGTGATGTTTAGGCCACATTTTGCCCAATGATAATTTAGGCCACCTTTTGCACCATGGGGTCTTGGCTGCATTGGCTGCGATTTGGTGGGGTGTTGCTCCGGGGTGGTGGCAGAGCCTATGTCCCACTTGGGGGAAACCAAGTGTTGGTTTTGAAATGGCCAGTGTGCATCATGGCAGCTCCTGCATTGAGCATCTGCCCCTTGGTGGTCAGTGCATGTCATAGCTACCAGTCAGCTGAATGGACACTTATCCTTTTATATATACACTGAGTGGCCAGATTATTATGACTACCCCATCAGTACTTCTTGGGCCACCTTTTGCCTTCGATACTGAGGTGATTCTTCTTGGCATTGACTCCAGGAGATGTTGAAAGATGATGCGAGGAATCTGACACCATGCCTGATGAATAGCACTGTCCAGTTCTGTGAGATTTGATGGCTGTGGAATCAGCTGCCTGATGGCTCTTTTAACTTTGTCCACAAATGCTCAATTGGTTTGAGATCTGGTGATTGTGAAGGCCACCTAAGCAAGGTAAAGTCTCCCTCATGTTCTTGAAACCACTCCTGCACAATATGAGCACTGTGGCATGGCACATTGTCTTATTAGAAGAAGTCATCTCCATTAGGATATGCCATCAACATGATAGGATGAACTTGATCAGCAGTGATACTTAGGTATGTTGTGCTATTCAGATATTGTTCCACAGGAATTAAAGGGCCCAAATCATGCCAGGAAAACATGCCCCAAACCATAACACTGCCCCCACCACCTTGAAGGGTTGTACTCATGCATTTGGGGTGCATGCTTTCATGCTATTTCCGCCAAATTCTCACTCTGCCATCTGCATGATGCAACTTGAAATGTGATTCATCAGACCACATGAATTTTTTCCAATTCTCCACTATCCAATCCTTGTGTTCCTGTGTGAATTGGAGACATTTTATCTTGGTAACTGCAGACAGCAAAGGTGTTCGAACAGGCCTTTTGCTTCCATATCCCATATGATGCAGTGTACAGCTAATTTGCCTACAAATGTCAGGGGGTCATAATAATCTGGCCACTCAGTGTATAGATAAATGGGTATCTGTAAAAGTATTTCCAATGCATAGATACACAGTGAGACAAATTTCTTTCTGTGAAAACAAGTTGGAGGTGTTCCTCCCCTTTAACATCACCTGAATGATTGACACGTTGTGTACAATTAGGCAACATATGTGCTCTTGAATATTTATATTTTTAACAAAAATAACACCAAAATAACAGGTATTTACACACATTACATTAACTTTCATTTGCTCTTTTGCAAAGAAGACAATGTATTTAATTTTATCAAGTTATGCTCCAAGTTAAAAATTTGTGTGGATACCTAAAAAGTTAGGTGGTTTTGAATTAATAAAAATATAATCTTGCTTTTCTAATTTTAAGAATAATAAAAATAGAACCAGTACAAACTCTTAGGCTGAAGGGTAAGCAAGTTTCCAAGATGAAACACAAATGTTTTCATGGGTAATAGAATTGGCTTTGGCACTAGAATCTACTATGAAAACCCAAAAAATGTAATTTTCTCATAAGCATAAACAACAAAAAGTTGTAAACATTAATTATTTACCTCAAGGTTATTTCTTCTTTCATATAAAATCTCCATTATGTATTGCAAACAAAATGAACCAAAAGAATATTTGCTGAATCATAAAGCTCTATTTGGTTGACTCCTTCTTAAAAACTTTATGAAGAAATTTAAAGGGGCACAAAAATGTTCCAATTGCTTTTCTTTTAGGAATAGAGTACAGTTTACCTGTATCGTGACCTAAGTAATATAAAGGCCTTTTCCTTTTTGGAAAGGAAGCTTTTTATACTTGTGGTTGATTTCACAAAAAAACAATTTTGGACACAAATGTAGGCAATTTAAACTAGTCGTTTGGGTGAAAATCTCTGTCTTCATATCACCCAAAATGTTACCTAAATGTAATCTGAACCATTTAGAGTAGCTCTACTTAAACCGTGTTATTCTTTCAGTAGTAAAGACTGATAACTTGATAGTTCCCAAGGGTTTGAGTCTTACAGTGTAAGTACAGAGTTGACATTACATGCAATTTTTCTGAAAATCCCCAGGGCTATATTAGAGATAGGTAAAGATGTACAGAACTGTTTAGAAAACTAGGTATCTTCAACCCAATACAATTAGTCAACATCCTTATTGGTTTATTCATTTTCACATTAATATAATCTTATTAATAATTACAAATCCATAAAATTTGGCTTTGATGTTCTAAATATATGCATATTTATTATGCATATATTAATATATTATTTGTACTATGAAATATACAAATGCTAAAAATACTAAATATTATAATACTAAATATATTATTTGTACTATGAAAATGCCATTATAAACACTCGATAGGTATTGTTTTTTTGCAGGTTATCAGTTCATTTTATCCTCTCTCTCTGTTTTTCTCTCTCTGAATTAGAATTTTATTGCCAGAAAAAAAAAATCTTAATTCAGGCCATCATAATTTCTCCTCCAAGGTTTTGTTTTATTCTCTGTGTTGCTGCTAACCTGAGGCTTATCATTCTTCAATCAACCTTTTCCACAGTCATCAGATCTATCTTCGCAATGTGGTTATCCCACCATCCCTGCATGAAAACACACACTGGTCCTCAACAACAATCATTTATGATGAGGCTTCATCTCACCACTTCTCTGTATCAAACCTGAAATTAAGCTACAGTGAATTGATGACAGTTATTTTAAAGGCTTTGTGCCATATAATATTTATATGTTATTTCTTCAGCCCAGTCTCTCTTTCAGTTCTCCACTCCTATGCCCCAATCTCATATGTTTAGAAATCATTTTTTTGCTCCCTATTAAAATGGTACTTCTATGATAAATCCTTTCTGACTTCTTGAACCCCTCTATCCATCTCCCTAGGTTTCCTACTCAGATTGTACTGTAACCACTTACTTGCAATTCACTAGTCTATAAAATTTTACAGGCAGAAAACATAGTTGAGGCATTAAGTAATCCTTACATTAGACAATGCATGACTACAGAGAGTTGATCAATACAAGTTCAGAGAATAAATGAATGGATTATTTGAATAAACACATAAACTCCTTACCTTTAGAAACAAGGAAATTGAGAGGTAGTTTGATTAGGGACTTGTCTAAGGCCACTCTTTGAAAATAATTGTCACTAGATGACAATTACTCCTTCCTCTTCTGTGTCTTGATAGTAGTCCCTAAAAATATCCCAGTATCAATAGCATTAGATTATGACTAAATATTAGCTATATACAACATCCCAATAAGAATAATATGCTATGCTTTTTTACTTTGTATTTAAACAATGTATGCAATCTAGAACACTGCAATTTGAATGTAATGGCCTCTGCCTCGTGCCTGAGCTGGAGAACACAGCTTTGGAGACTATGATTGAGTGACAAGTCCTACCTGTGAAGGAACTAGGCTGTCCACTTAGCCCTCGTTTCCATGGCCTCTTGGATACTTGGGTTTTCCTGACTTCCTGTACTTAATTTTTTTTTTTTTTTAAGTTTGGAGAAGTACAGTCAGCTGGCTACACTCTGTTTCCCATGTGTTCTTAATAACTTTTATTTCCCTAAGGGCTAGCCTATGTTTCTCAAACCTGACTACACATGAGAATCACCAGGGAAACTTAAAAACAACAACAACAAAAAAAAAACCAACAACAACACAAAAAACCAATGTGTGAACCCCTAACCAAAGATTCTGATTAAGTTGGTCAGGGGTGGATCTTGGGCAACAGTAAGTTAGAAAACTTCCCACCTGACACTCTTGTGTAACAAGGCCACTGCACTCCTAACGTTTTCAGGTGGAATGTCAGAAAGGCCTGATTTTTGTTTGATGTGTACATCATTTCTACAAACAGCACCCAGGGCAGAAGATGCTGCATGCTCAGTATACGCTGACTCCTCAGATGTGGAGAGAATGATACATTTGAAAAGATTTTTCTTTCCTTGTGTTTTAGTTTTGGAATGTGGCTGGTCAATAATACCTATTCTGACCAATAAGAAGAGCAGGAATCATTGGATTTCTTACCATCAACGTCTGCCCTTGCCTTGGTTCTGGGAGCCTTTCCTTCCCAGGCAGGGTGCGGCACATGGCGAATGAGTTTGAGTACAAAACAGGAAACCATTTGCCTTAATTTCTCTTTCATTCCTTGAAAAGTTTCTTACTACATTCCCATTCCCCTAAATTCATTAATAAAAAACGAACCGTGACCTACACTTGGCACAGCAATGGAGGAGTCACAGCACTTCAGTGCCGTGCGACTATCCCATCCATAAGGATGCTCCTGAGATAGGAGCTTGGCAGCAAAGTTTTAAGTCAATTTACCCATCTTTTCTCTGCCTCCTTTTCAGAGAAGTTGCTCTGGCCCATGGTATATACCCTGTTTCCCCAAAAATAAGACAGTGTCTTATATTAATTTTTGCTCCCAAAGATGCGCTACGTCTTATTTTCAGGGGATGTCTTATTTTTCCATGAAGACGAATACGGTACACATTTATTGTTGAACAAAAAAAAGGAAATTTATTACCTGTGTGTCCACATAATGTGCCCAACTCCTGCCCCGCGCGACTCACTGTCCAATTGTGCGTCAGCCAGACTCATTCAGGGCAGAGTGAGCAGCAGGCGGCAGCTTGTCCCGGCAGTGGCGCGGGCTGTCTGATTAAAAGAGACCTCGCACTTCCTGTCTGCTCCGGCTACGCTGAGGCCAGCAGTGAGCTAGCTGTGCAGCAGCACCCGCCACTACGGCCCAGAGTCCAGAGTCATGGTAGCTTCGGGGGGCCTTATTATCAGGGAGGCCTTATTATCGGATAGGTCTTGTTTTCAGGCAGGTCTTATTTTTGGGGGGATGCCTCATATTTCAGCGAGAGGCAAAACTGTAAGTAGTCCTTATTTTGGGGGGATGTCTTACTTTCTGGAAAACAGGGTAGAAGACCCTCCACCTCAGCCCTTGCTGATTGGACACGCAGAGACATTTGATTTAAAGTTGTTGACTGAAAAGAAAAGCCTGTTTGCAACACAATGTAGCGAGCATTTGGCGAAGCATACTGCTTAGAATGAGTTACAAAGAACAGAGAATGCCGGGCTCATTGCTCCCCACGGCCCTTGAGGTGCTTCCCATAAGGCTCCCGGCAGCTTCCTCCACCAGAGCACGAGCACTTCCGCCAGGCGCAGGCCACTTCCTGCCTGGTGCCCCGCCCCTTCCGGTCTCGCAGGCCTGCCGGTCGGTACAGTTCCGCCTCGCGCCTCCAGGCACAGCCTCGCCGAAGGCGGTGTCCCCGTCTGTCCGCCCGTCCATCTGTCCGCAGTCCTGCCGTAGCCTCTCGCCAGCGCCCCAAGCTGTGCCGCCCCCCAGCCCACACCCCTTCCCCCTTGGACAAGGGCGCCCAAAGCCCTGGCAAGAGGGCGCTGGCCCCGGGGCAGTGGCGGCTGCGGGTAAGGCTGTGCCACGTCAAGTTCAGCACCTTCCTCCGCGGAAGGAGTATGACTGTTCCGCGCCAGCTGCCGAGCCTGTGAGGTTACCCAGCCGCCACACGAGGACCGGCGGGCGGTTTAAATGCCCATTTCGGTGTCTAGGCGTGCGGGCCGGTGTTCCCCGGCGGAGCGGACGCCTGCTCCTGGGAGCCTCGCCGAGCACCGCCTCTGCGCAGCGGCCTTGGGGCTGAAGGCCAGGTTGGCGGGCACCGCGCAGCCTCGATGGCCCGGAGCTGACAGAGAGCCGCCCTGGGCCCGGAGGTCGTCCTGCTTCCTGGGATGCCATGTTGCATTTCTTTCCAATTCGTTTGAGAAAGATCACCTGTATTCATTCGGGACGTTTTTTCCTGAGCTAGTTTTTGTTGGTTTGTTTTTATCAACACTAGCCTTCACTAGGACGAATAATAGGGAGTTCCAGAATATTAATATCTAGATCTATCTGCACTTTAATTTTATTTTGGCTAAAAAAATCTTCAGTCGTGGACTGAAAAATTGCCAAGGAAGACTTTTCATAAAATAAAATAAATCAGACTTTGAAAAGAACGTCATAGGCTCCTGTGATGGCGGGAAAGCAAGGAGAAGTTGAAAGAAGAGGAAAGCATTTCGGAAGTGATGGTACTTCTCCTCAGTAAGTCCATTTCTTTATGTACAGTAGACATCATAATGTTCTTTACGTGAACAAAACATTTTGTACACATTTGAAAGGCTACATGTATACACTGGTAAGAAATATAAAAAAATAAGAAGAAAATGCTTTCATTTCCGGAAGGTAATGGCAGTTAATATTTATGTGTCAGCCTGTGTGCCAGAACAGTAAGAACAAACTTTATATGGAAGATGACATTAAATTCTAACAGCTTTGTGAATTTTATGAAACACAAATTGTATTAAGCCTTCTTATGCCTATTTTCATAGGTAGGTAAACCTGGTCTTAAATCACACGTCTAAAGTCGTAGAACTGCAGTGCGATAGATGCAAATTGCACAACCAAGGGTGTCTTGTTTTAAAGTCATGGGCTTAAACACTCCGCTTTATTATCCTTAGAGGAAAACGTTCCTCAGTTTCTGGAGTTGAAGACGTGGATTATTATCCAGGCTAGTGGCAATGCAAACCATCTGAGGAGGGAGGGTCAAGGGGTATGGCTGTCTGAGAGACATTGGGTCACAGCTGGTATTCTTTGGAAGCTGAGACTTTGCAAAGAGGATTTAATTTGAAAAAGATTGTTTTGACACTTACGTGTTGATCAGGAAGAGCAAGAAGACTATTTTAGTAATTACAACGGAATAAAGACATGTGGGCTTGGGTTATAGTTGTCACTGTTTGTGGAAGTTGGTAAAGGAGAAAAGGGTAATAGACGGTTCTGAGTGTTGCGTCTAATGGTGTCATTCACTGGGAGCAATAGGAAAATGGGAAAGTGCCCATTGCTTGACGAGGGAAAGGAGAATAATTTCTATTTCGATGGTGGTGTAACTGGATTGTGAACAAAGATGTAAGATAGAGCTTTTTCTTTTTTAAAAAAATTCAAGTGAATTTTATTCCTGTTCTGTGTTCGACAGATCTGAGTGTGTAGCTCAGCATGACAACCTCAGATCACACCAGATTAACACTGTAGTTGATCTGTGGTATTTGTCTTGGTTTTTGGATTGTGACTTCTTAACCCTTATTCATGTTTCAGTAGATGGATAGTGCACTGTTTTTATGCTCTGACTAGGGGCCCAGTATACAAATTCATGCATCTTGAAAGGAACTGTGGGCCTTAAGGCTGCAGTGGGCACAGGGGCAGATGTCAGCCCATCCTCCATACCCCACCGGGCCCCCCCCACCTTGGCCCCAGTACTCTGTCTGCCAGTAGCCCTGCTCCTGCCGCTGCTCCCTCAGGTTGACAGCGCCGACCCTGCTCGCACTGCTGATGGCACGGAGCGGTTGGGGCCAGCGGTAGGTGGGTGCCAGTGGTGGTTGCTGCCTCAATCATCCCTCAGGAGCAGGGAGAGGTGGAGAAGTCCTCAGGGGCAATTCACTTGCACCCGCTGACGGCGTGCCGAGCAATCAGGACTGGTGCCAGGCATCAGCAGTGGGTGCAAACGGGGCTGGTGCTGGAGCAGGTGCGAGTGCCCGGTGAGACTGCAGTGCATGGGAGCAAAGAATTTTCAGTAACCACCAGAGGCTCACCTCAGCGACAGCAACCGGCGCCCCGCCTTGGTCTGGCGCCCCCACTCACCTGCTCCACCATTCCACTGGAGCTGACACCCACCATGTTCCGTGCTCTGCACCTGCTGTGGAAGCCCACCATGTTCCATGCATGCCCCCTGGTGGTCAGCGCATGTCATAGCGAATGGTTGTTCGGTTGTTCTGCTGTTCAGTCTATTTGCATATTAGCCTTTTATTATATGGAATAGCCTGCAGGAATATTGCTTTACATGAAGACATAATTGTGTGTGTGTGTGTGTGTGTGTGTACACTATCATGGTTAGGCTAGTATAACTAAAGAATAGATTCTTAGCGGTTGACTAATTTATTAGGGCAAAGAGAAGTCAAATGTTGAAATTATACACATATTTCCAGATAACCCATATCTTCTTACACCAAATACGCAGTTATGAGTGCCTTTTCTACCACAGCCTTGCCAGTATAGAATATTATCAAAATTTTAATTTAATTAATTAAATATCTAGGTAGCATTGTTTTAATTATATTAAATTAATAAAGATGAGGATCTTTCATTTTGCTGATCACATAATTCTTACATTAGTTTACACTTAATTTGAATTACTCATTTTCTTATTTTAGTAAATTATTTACTAAGTTTTATTTCTCAGATTTTACTAAGTATTATATGTAAGAGCTACTCTATTAATATATTACTGATATCTTGGGCATAATTTATTAAAGTTAAATGTATTCTTTTTTAATATATTTTAAAATTTTTAAAACAATAGTTCCTGGAATGATTAAAAATATATTAAAAAGTAACAATTGATTTCATTTTTTGGATTGTACATTATGCAAGCATTACATGGAGAAATATACTTCACCTATCTAAATGAACATACAGTTACAACAAATCCACATCGCACACATGCTAGACTTTAAAAACATGTGAAAGATGTCAGCTTTGTACTGTCTGTTCTTAATCATTGTAGTATGTTAAAGGCAATTTTAAAAGTACTTCACAGACATAATTGGTATTTACAAAGAACAAAAGTATTGAGATTATGCTTGCCAGAAGTCCTGTGTTTTGTACAGTTCTTCATAAGCTATATTTGTAGGGCACAACCAGTTTTTAGCATACTTATGAAAAGCATGTATTAGCAATTATACTGTGTGATATCCCCACAAAATATTGTTTCACAATTTCATATTATCATTATCATAGTGATTATGATGGGAGTTTAGGACTAGATTTATAGGCAATAATCAGATTTCAGTGACAGTGTTTTAAAAGATGAGGACTGAGAAAAGAGAAACAGAAATTGAGAAATTATAGTTGGTGAGAGATACTCAAGGAGCAGATCCCAAATTACTAAGGGATTCAAGATACATGTATTTATACAAGGGAAATTTTATTTCACATATTTCTCAACTTTCCTTCAGCCCAATCTCTCTTAATTCCTCTAGGAAAATGAAATTAGTGGGTAGAGTTGAATATTTCTGCACCCATATATTATTAGAAAGCTATACCATTTATTTATTTTTCCTATGACTAAGTTAGATCTGCTAGAAATCGTTTTCAGTACACCAGAGCATCTTGGGTCATGACAAAGATGTTGCTAAGAGAGTTTTAGAATAGATAAGTTCTTGCTGTCAGAATAATAGGCAGCACAAATGTCTTTTGTCTTCCAAGAGCGGAATGGTAATAAATTCAGTAAACATTATGCACATGAAAGTCAATATGTGTGCATTTGAATGAATATCCAATATTTATTGTGCAGTTATGATATAACTAAAGAATACTACAATGAATCATACGGGCAAGATTTTTTTGATGAGACTTAAACATATTTTAACCAAAATACATTTTAATTGGTTTTGTAAAAATATATAAAAAATATAGTGGTATAGTATGAATTATGGGCTTTGGTGTCTCAGATATCTAGATTCTTGTCCCAGCATTGCCACTTACTAGCTACATGGCCTTGGGCAATCTAGTTGACCTCTCTAAGTGGTCTGAATTATGCTGTCAGAGATAATTTCCTCCTGTCATTCTAGAAGGTATATTAGGAAGAACATTGAACTAGAAGAATCGTGGCTTGTTGATTTCTCCTCCTGGTTCCTTAAACCTATTCATTTTGGGTCTCAGTTTCCTTATCTATGAAAAAAGGGAATTAAATCAAGTAATTTGCTAAGCCTCTTCCATATTTTAGGATGCAAAGAATATTCATCTTCACCCTCAATTTCACATTTATGTGGTAAAATGAACTTTCTTAGTGTCCCCCATTTTTCTCTCCTTCAGGTTCTCTTGCAAGACTAGTTTTGAGTCAAGGAGCAAAATATATTGAAAGTTTTAAAGTTTCAAAATCATTTATTTACCAGAGAAGACCTTTGCCATTGGATTTCAAACAGTGATAGGAGTGGTTTTAAGAAATACAGTCCACACTACAACTTAATTCCCAGGGGCTCTGAAATAAAGATCTCTCCTAAAACTTAAATTTTTTGGAAAGGTGGAGCTGAACTCTCATGTGTAGAAAACATCTGTCAGAATATATGACTCATTGCCAGAAGCCTTCTTTTGGAATCTTCTCATAATAACAACAGTGTATAACAAAAAGATACTTTGTATTTCAGTAATGCCTTTATTTAGACCACCTTTCGAATTCATTTATAAACATGTCTAAGAAATGCAGGCTATGTCTAGACTACCAAACAAAAAAGGCACCAAAATCAAACCAAAAGAGTGTTAAAAATATTGCTGAACTCTAGTGCTATGAATATTTATACTAGTTTATACCACTGATAATTTTCATGAAGACTGCAGAAAAAAATACAATTTTATGGCAGTAGATTTCATTTAAATATGTATAGGTTTGGAGATA
This sequence comes from Murina feae, assembly GCA_004026665.1. NCBI lineage: Eukaryota > Metazoa > Chordata > Mammalia > Chiroptera > Vespertilionidae > Murina > Murina feae. The sequence goes on from PVJC01013191.1 coordinate 11,468, forward strand.
TTTAAAATATCTTCATTAACTATAATTGGTGGTGGTAGCTTAAAGAAGTGTGAACTATGCAGGGTTTATCCATGTAAAAAGATAAAAATCAGAACAAGAGTGTCTATTAAAATCTTTACTCATTTTTAAATTGTGTTATCTTCTAATTATTGAATTAGAGAAACTCTTTTTTTCTTTTTAGTTCTCACCTGAGGATACTGATTTTTAGAGAGAGTGGAAGGGAGAGGGAAAGACAAAGATAAATACATAGATTGGTTGCCTCCTGCCAGCACGCCAACCAGGGCTCAGGCCCAGGAGGAGTCTGCAACCAAGGTACCAGCCCTTGACCAGAATCAAACCTAGGACCCTTCAGTCTGTAGGCTGACACTCTATCCACTGAGCTAAACCGCCTCAGGCTAGTGGAATTCTTTATATATTTGAGATACAAGTTGTCAGACACATGTCTTACAAATACTTTTCCTAGTCCTTTGCTTGTCTTTTTGTTTTCAATAATTAAAATGCCAGATCTATGTAATTATCAAAACCCAATTTTATTAGAATTGGTGATTCTTTTCTCTTCACCCTCCCTTGTTGTACCTGTTCAGGTATGGAGACTGCAGTGAAAAAGGGAATGTGCCTTCATCTTCTCTATTTTGTAACCACTGCTTCTTATTCTCTACACCCCCAGATCCCAAGCTTATTAACTCACATTTCTCTCCTCTCTAGGCAAGAGAGGTTGGAAGAAAAGAGGTAGGGAAAGAAAACATTTTTAATTACCTAGATCATGCTTTAGCAAATGTTTAAATTTGAATCATTTGAATCATTCTCTCATGTAGTGTTGTACTGCACTTCTGGTTACTCAGGTGGTAACATTTTTTGTTTGTCCTTTGCTCCCCATTTCAAGATTCCTCCCTGAGCATTGTATTTCTGAAGGTGCACTAATTTGTCTGGGGTAATATGAAATCTGCATGGTCCTCTTTACATCCACTCCTGGCCAACTCTTTCTCATTTGGCTGGCAGACCCCACCCATGCATGAATTCATGCACCAGGTCTCTAGTAGGATTATAACAGTGAACATTTATGAGCATCTTGAAAGAATGTGATTAAATTAGGATTTTTTTGTTTATTTGCATTTCATACTCTGTCAATATGATATTAGAATTTGGATTAACAAAACAAAATTATGTATAACTAAAAATTTCAAAAAATTGGGAAAGAATCTTATTAATCATACTAGAGGCCTGGTGAACAAAATTCATGCAAGGGAGGATGTCCCTCAGCCCAGCCTGCACCCTCTCTAATCTGGAACCTGTTAGTGGATGTCAGACTGCCGGCAGTCTGACATCCCTTTTACAATCTGGGACTGCTGGTTCCTAACTACTCACCTGCCTGCCTGCCTGATTGCCCCTAACTGCTTCTGCCTGCCAGCCTGATCACCCACTAACTGCTCCCCTGCCAGCCCGATTGCCCCCTACTGACCTCCCCTTCAGTCCTGGTCTCCCCCAACTGTCCTCCCCTGTAGGCCTGGTTACCCTCAACTGCCCTCCCTGCTGGCCATCTTGTGACAACGTGAGGGCGGCCATCTTGTGACAACATGGGGGCGGCTATCTTATGATGCGAGGGCATGAGGGTCAATTTGCATATTACCGCTTTATTATGTAGGAGGACAGTAATTTTTAATGAAAATTATCAAAATAAAAATTATCTTTTGAAAAATAGTTGCTTCTTATAATGCCACAAATTTATGCCCTAGTCGGTTTGGCTCAGTGGATAGAGCATTGGCCTGCGGACTGAAGTGTCCTTGGTTTGATTCCAGCCCTGGTTGGGGCTCATGAAAAAGGCAACCAATCAATGTGTCTCTCTCACATCCATATTTCTCTCTCCCTCTCCCTTCTCTTTCTCTAAAAAGCAATGGGACACTATCCTGAGGTGAGGCTTAACAATAACAACAATAATAATATTACTAATTTATGTAAATTATCACCAAAATCATGACTTTTTTTCTTGCAACTAATCTGTGATTATTTTGGACATGAGATAATATGACTAAATAACAAATATTTTTGTTAGGTCTTAAAGTTACCAGTTTAAGGTTTAAAAATTCATAACAAGTTAAAATAATAAGATCTTTAAAACTATTTCATAAAGTAGGAGAAAATGTGTACAAATTTGCTAGGAAGTGTATCAAAAACAAATATTCATACAAGAAAGGAAGTTAATTTTGTTCAGGCTATTCTAATAGGGACAGTGCCCCAGCTCTGCATACCAGTGTTTCTCAGCATGGTGGTTTTGCTTTGGACAGATACAAATAGGAAAAAAACCCACATTTATATGTGGGTGATTGTATAGTAAGGATTGTTATTGCAATCAGTGGGAGTCTCAGACAGTCACTTCTGTCTTGCTGGCATTAAGGCACAAACATTTCTGCTGACCTTCTGTGTGACAAAGAATGAGAATTCAGAGAATCTGTATCTCACCTTATCATAGGTAATAAGCAAAGGGGTCATGTGCAAGCCTTAGAAGAGTCACCAAAAGAAAGTGGACAGTAAGCTTAATATAAGTTGCTTGGAAAAGGGTAGTTCTTATGTAAACCACTTCCTGGAACACAAAATGAACAGAATATAAAATAGTGGTGAAGATTTCCTAATCACCTGTATTTTCCAGGAGTAAAGGGCTTGGGTAAATTTCAACATTGTCAGGGTTACTTCTGAGAAGCTATTAGAAGGTTGAACCAGCATATCTTCCTTAATGAAATTTTTGAAATGATGGCATTGTTATGATTTTCATTTTTGTGTTAATGCTTTATAAATAAAAAAATATTGTGATTTTCCCAGTCCGACATGTAAAGAGTTTAGAAGTAATCAAGCCCATTGTCATAACAATAGCAAAATACTGAACAAGTTGAAAATCAGTAGCTCTAGAATCATTGGAGAATTGAAGTCACAGGGCAAACCACTGCCCTGAAAACAGAAAAGACAGGAATATAGAGAATCATAGTTTCCTGAGAAGAGAACAGCCAAAGAAGACAGCAACTGGTCATAACATTTAAGTGTACAACGTTATACCGCTAGTCAACATTATATTTGACACTTAAAATTTTTTGAGGTTAGACATCATATTAAATGTTCTTTCCACAATTATATACATTTTTTGAAAAAATTTTAATTGACTAATTGCTTAACTTGGATTAACTTGACAGATAAAACCTACTAGACAGAGTCTTAAAGAGGCTGCTTATGTTCTGAGTTTTACCTCCAGGAGTTCACCAACTTCTCAAGGTGAAAATCATTGGAAAATCGAGTCATGCTTGTGGCAAGGGGTGAGGAGTGAGAAAAGTAACCAGTTGGAAATATGCTCATACTATTCTGTCTTCCTTGGCAAAGTGCTGTCCTCAAAGGAAACTAGCTTACCAGGGTCTTAACAACTTGGGTTTATCAAAGCATGAAGGACCTTATGGAAAGGAAATATCTAACCACAGACTGCTCTAGCCTTCCTGCTCTAGGCTTCCTTTCTCATCTAAAAAGGGAAAGTCACAGGCCAGGGACACAGGCTCACTAAAATATTAAGCATAGGATTATAGAATGCTTTCTGTCCTTCTACACATTACAAAAGTCAGCTGTTTATAGTGGAATTACAGCCGAAAGAAGTGCAAAGCTTAGAACCTACTTAAGAAGGGGTCTAAAAGGAAATCCAAAGACAAAAGGGGACACAAAAACAAAGATGCTGGGGACTTTTAGCCCTAACACCTACAGCTACAACAAATAAAAAACACAGCACAATCTCTAGTAAATAAATAAAAAATCTCACATTGATGGCTTATTTACCTTATTTCCTCTTACCCAATGCCTCATGCCTGGCTTTCAACAAAAAAAATTACAAGGTGTGCTAAAAAGGACAAAAACACAGTCTGAAGATACTAAGTAGCATCAGAATCAGACTCAGAGATGGTGGAAATTTTTGGAATATAAAGTAACTGTGATTAATATGGTCAGCGCTCTTACGAAAAAAAGTTGGCAACGTATGAGAAAAGTTGGATAATGTATGTAGAGAGAAAAACCCTGATAAAATAATTAAAAGGAAATGCTAGAAATAAAAAACACTAACAGAAATGAAGAATACTTTTGACCTGATTAGGGCACTAGACCCAGCTGAAGAAAAAATTGGAAAGTATGAAGATATGTCAATAGAAACTTCCTAAACTGGGAAGCATGGAGAAAGAAAATAAAAACAGAATATCCAAGAACTGTTTGCCAATTATAAAAAGTAGGTTTATAGTTGTTCATATGGAAAATAATACAATAATTAATGATGATACCAGAATAAACTGTTTCTCATACAACTGTAAACCTACTTTTGCCCCACTGTGTATATAGTTCTCTCTTTTTATGGTATTCCCATAGTGGGAATAAAGAGAGGAAAGAAGAACTATTTGAAGTAATAATGGCTGAACATTTTCCCAAAATAATGACAGGCACCAAATCACAGACCCAGGAAGCTCAAAGAACATCTTGTAATATATTTACCAAAAAAATCCACCTACACGTACAATATTCAAACTACAGAAAATCAAAGAGAGAGAAAATATTGAAGTAAATCAAAGAGGGGAAAAACATATTATAAAGATAAGAATTATATCAGACTTCTCTTTAGAAGCCAGGTAAGCAAGAAGAAGGTGGAGTTAAATATTTAATGTTGAAATTTTAAAAATCCACCAACCTAGAATTTAGTATCCAGCAAAATGATTATCAAACATGAAGGATAAATAAAGACTTTCCAAGACAAACAAAAATTGAAGTAATTTGACACCTATTACTTCAAGACCTATTTTCCAATGTTTGTTAAAAGTTCTTCTAATAAAAGAAAAATAATATAGCTTCAAAACTGGGATCTACACAAATAAAGGAATAGCAGTAGAAAAGGAATTAAATGAAGGTAAAATAAAAATTATTTCATTCTTACTTGATCTAAATATATTTTTGGGTAAAATAATAATAACAATCTATTTGGTGATTATAGTTTATGGATAAGTAAAATGAATGATGGAAATGATGGAGGGAATGAACTGGGAATGCTGTAAGGTACATGCCCAGCCTGTGAAGCAGTTTAATTTTATGTGAAATGAACTTAGATTACTTATAAATATATATTAAAAACTAGGAAAACCTCTAATTTTAAAAAAAGATATAATTAATATGTTGAGAGGTGAAAAAATATAATCATATAAATTGCTCAATTAAACCAGAATGGCAAAATAAAAATAAACAAGTCGGGGGAGGGGGGAAGAAATAGAATAAGGCCAATGAAAAGAAACAGTGACAATTATGGTATAATTTCTTTTTGGTAAATAAAAAAATAAGAGGTATGGAAAGATAGTCCATGCTAGTACTAATCAAAAGGAAGCTGGAATAATTATATTATTCCAGACAAAGCTTTCTTTAGGGCAAATAAAATATCAGGGATAAAGAGGCATTACATAATCATAAAATAATTAATTTTCCAAGAAGACATAAAAATTTTTAATGTTTATGCCTCTCACAACAGAATGTTGAAATGCTTGACAATAAACACTGGTAGAACTTCAAGGAGAAGTAGACGTATCTATTATAGTTGGAGACTTCAATATCACTGAATCAATAATTGACTGACCCAGTAGGCAGAAAATCAATAGGAGTGTAGTTGAACTGAACAGCACCATCAATCAACAGTATATAATTGACATTTTCAAAATACTTCAACAACATTAGGATGCACATTCTTTTTAGACTCACATTCCCCAACATAGGCCATATTCTGGGCCATGCAACATACCTTAATAAACTTAAAATAATAGAACTCATAAAGTATGTTATGTTCTCAGTCTGCAACAGAATTAAACTAAAAATAAATAACAATGATAGCTGGAAATTCTTCAAATATTCTGAGATTAGACATTATAGTTTGAGATAACACATGACTTAAGACATCTCAGCAGAAATTGAAATTTACTTGGAACCAAATGAAAATACAACATAAAACTTGTAGTATACAGTGAAATCAGTGCATTGAAGGTAATTCAAAGCATTGAATGCGTATATTAGAAAATAAAGCTCTAAACAAAATAAATCCAAGCTCCCTCAACATTAGGAAACTAGAAAATTAAGAGCAAATGAAATCTGAAGTAGAAAATAAAAAATAATAAAAACTAGAACTGAATCAGTGAAATTAAAAATAGAAAATCAATAGATTAAATTAGTGAAACCAAAAACTTGTTCTTTTAAAAGATGAATAAAATGTATAAACCTCTAGTCATGCTAAAAAAAAGAAAATACACAAATTATTAGTATCACAAATGAAGGAATGGCAATTGCTACCAGTTCCATTTGTATTAAAAGGGCAATAAATTAAAGTTATAAGTAACTCACTACCCACAAAGTTGACAAGATGAAATGGAAAAATTTCATGAAAGATGCTGCTATTCTAAGAACTATACACTGAGAAACATTGCTTTAGCCCTCGCTGGTTTTGCTAAGTGGATAGAGCGTCAGCCTGCGGACTGAAGGGTCCCAGGTTTGATTCTGGTCCAGGGTACTATACCTGGGTTGTGGACTCGATTCCCAGTAGGGGGCGTGCAGGAGGCATCACATCAATGATTCTCTTTCATCATTGATGTTTCCATCACTCTCTTCCTCTCCCTTCTTCCCTGAAATCAATAAAAAATATATTTATAAAAAGAGAAACATTGCTTTAAATGAACTCACATTGCAGTGATTTAAATTCCCCCCCCCCCCATCATTTTATATAACAACTAGAGGCCCAGTGCACAAGATTTGTGCACTTAGGGGAGGGGTTCCTCATCTTGGCCTGCGCCCTCTTGCAGTCCAGGAGCCCTCCTTGGGGGATTTCCAACTGAAGTCTGAGGCAATTGGATATCCTTAGTGCTGCCGTGGAGGTGGGAGAGGCTCCTGCCACCATCATTAGGCTCACCAGCCTTGAGCACTTTTGGCTGAGTGGCGCTCACCATGTGGGAGCACACTGACCACCAGGGGTCATCTCCTGTGTTAAGTGTACCCCGTGGTGGTCAGTGAGCAATATAGTGACTGGTTGTTCCGCTGTTTGGTCGATTTGCGTATTAGCCTTTTATTATATGTACTAGAGGCCCGGTGCACAAAATTCATGCACAGAGTGGATGTAGGGGGTGGTGGTGTCCCTCAGACCAACCTGCACCCTTTTCAATCTGGGACCCCTTGAGGGATGTCCGACTGCTCGTTTAGACCCGATCCCACAGTGGGATCGGGCCTAAACGGGCAGTCGGACATCGCTTTCACAATCCAGGACTCCTGGCTCCCAACCTCTCACTTGCCAATTGCCTCTAACCACTCCTCTGCCAGCCTGATCAACACCTAACTGCTCCTGTGCTGGCCTCATTGCCCCTAACTGCCCTCCCCATGCCAGGATGGTACCCCCCAACTGTCCTCCCCTGCTGGCCTGATTGCCCCTAACTATTCTCCCCTGCAGGCCTGAGATCCCACAACTGCCCTTCCCTATAGGCCTGGGTCCCTCCTACTGTCCTCCCCTTCAGGTCTGGGTCCCCCCCAACTGCCCTCTCTGCCAGCCTGGTTCCCCCCAACTGCCCTCCTCTGCAGGCCTGGGTCACTCCCACCTGCCCTCCCCTACAGGCCTGGGTTCCCCTCAACTGCCCTGCCATGCAGGCCAGGGTCCCTCACAACTGCCCTCCCCTGCAGGCCTGGTTCCCCCCCCCCAACTGTCCTTCCCTGCAGGCCTGGGTCCCCCCAACTGCCCTCCTCTGCCAGCCTGGTCCCCCCCAGCTGTCCTTCCCTGCAGGCCTGGGTCCCTCCCAACTGTCCTCCCCTTTAGGCCTGGTCCCCCCCCAGCTGTCCTTCCCTGCAGGTCTGGGTCCCCCACAACTGTCCTCCCCTGTAGGCCTGGGTCTTCCCAACTGCCTTCCCTTGCAGGCCTGGGTCCCTCCCAACTGCCCTCCCTTGATGGCCATCTTGTGGTGGCCATCTTTGACCACATCAGGGAAGTCATCTTTGACCACATGGGGAAGCCATCTTGTGATGGTCAATTTGCATATTACTCTTTTATTAGATAATATATCTTCTTCCTTAACACATTTTTTTGCGGGAAACAAGTAAAATCGGATCCACCAGGGAGACTGTCAATGGACATGAGGAAACATACATTGGAACCTCTAGTTAGAACTGGCAAAAATAAAAATATTTTACGTCGTTGTCGTGTGTGTGCTGCTCATAAATTACGCAGTGAAACGTAGTACATGTGCAAGTTTTGTAATGCACCCCTGCACAAAGGAAAGTGTTTTGAACGCTACCACACAGTGAAGCACGTGATTTGGCGGGAAAATGACCGATTACAAAGTGTTAATATTGAATTGCCATTTGCCATTTCTCTTCCATCTTAAAACCATAATGAAAACAAACATCTATAATTGTATGTCCTTTTTCATTTTTAATTTTATTGTATACTTATTTACTGAGCACTGTGAAAAATGCAGAGGATTGGGTTAGCTAGGCCCAACTGGTATCAGTGAAAACAAAATTTTAGGTAGGTAAAGCTGATGGAGGAATTTACTGGTAGAAATCAATCTAGTGTCTACATGAACACTGTCAAGACCCATAAGCTCTCTGAGGAGAACTTGGATGCAGTAACGATGTCTGTTGATAAATCTGCACTGACCGTGTTGTGGAAAGAATGGCCATGTTATTGAACCTACATGTATATGCAAGGTCCTTCCATCCTTTATAGAGTAATCTGGATAATGTGCCAGAGGAAACTATTTCCTTACCTCTATTACTGTTCTCAAGTAATCCAGGAATGCTTGCAATCAATTTCTTAAGGCTAATGAAATGTTAGTATAACTGGGTAAAAAAAAAATCACTTAAGTCTACTATAACAAAGTTAGCTTATATGATATATATCATTCTAACTGATTAATGATGTTAATTATGTCTAATATAGTTAGTCATATATATTATGGTAAATATAATAAAAATTTATTACATTGTCTCCATTAAATACTCAATAATACAACTCTTGGAAAAGTAATATATAATGTTCTCTGATTAAATACATGTTACAGTAGGCATAAACAGAGATATCCCTGTGATACTCTGAGGTACATGTGATTTTCATAAATGCTTTAAAACATTATATTGAATACAAAATCAGCGACATATGTTTTACATTACCTGTTGAGGAAATTTCAAATTTACATCCAATAGTTAAAGTAAACAAATGCTTATAAACATAGAACATTTTATAAACTGTCACTACTTAACTGTCATGTGTCAATGTCAAGATTTTAAAACTAACAGGAACATTCACTGTTGGCATGATCACAGTGCAAACTATGCCTCAATAAAATTTAGGGAAATGAACCAAAAAGTTTCATGCAGATGAGAAAGGATAAAAGATGGTCTACAGTATTTGGAGAGACTTCAGTTGGCCTTTGTCCTATTTTGTGCAATAACTATTTTGGATGATCAGGGGCCTTCTTAGGTTTTAAGAAGGAAAAGGATGGGATTCTTTCTAGGGTGGTATCCTAGGGTAATTTAGGAAGGTCTGTTTGTCTGAACTGGCCGATGTTACATCCTCTTTGTGCATGTTGCTAGCATGCCCAGAGTTGTCAGGATCTAGAGCCATCAATGTATCTAGACTCTAGAGTATTACACAGTTAACCTGGGCTGCCAGTTTATTCAGAAGGCCACAGATGCTCAAGTATGTGGTTGGTAAGGGTATCGGCTATACCTTTCTTTTTCCTTTTTTCTCCAGTATCTCTTTGTAGGCTTGGAGTGATCCTGCCCTGTAACTGGAATGTTGCCAGAGGCAGATTATTGATAAGGTGAGATGTTTTAACAGCTCATCTTGGAATTCAAGTTCCTATTGCTCCAGCAATATTCTTCTGGGTGGGTGTATTTGAACTGTTTCCTACAGGCAAGTGATCTGGGAGTGCATCTCTGGAATATAGATCAAGGTTCAGGTAGTCTGGAGGGTAGGAATATCTTTCTCTCGAAACTCTCTTCCCTTTATGATACATCTTAAACCTGGAGACATGTGGGTGGTCTATCCTCAATAGTTGCCCTTTGTCATATCTAGAATATGGGTAAATCAAAGTCTCAATATTACCAGTTACTGGTTGCACAACTCTTAACCTCTCTGTGTTAACTCATGGAAAGCAAGGATTTAACAACAAATTTTCTAGCTGAGAGACCATGGAGGAGTTATTTAACCTTTAAGTGCCTCAGTTTCTTCTTCTGTGAAATGGAGTTCATAAAAGTTACTACTTCATAGAATTAATATAAAAATTAGATGAGTTAATACATATAAGTACTTAGGACAGAGTCTGGCATGTAATAGACACTATATGTGTTATTACTATTACTATCATCATCATGATTATCATGACTGTTACAATAATGGAAAATTAGAATAATGAAAAGTTGTTAGAAAAAATTTTATGTGATTATTGTATATCTCTACATCCAATTGTCTAGTATGATTATGTAAAAATTATAACCAGGTGAAACTTTAGACATTGTAAGTAGATAGTGATATAGATAAATGATGTAAATAGTAGGTAATAGTGTTTGAGTGGCATTTCGGTGGGCTATTTATCTTCCAACTTTTCTGTGTGTTTTTTTTAATGTATAAATAAAACTCTCATCTATATAATAAATGCCTAAGTGACCATTACAGCAGAACGTCCATAGCGACCACTCACTATGATGTGCACTGACCACCAGGGGGCAGACGCCCAATGTAGGAGCTTCCCCTGGTGATCGGTGCGCTCCCAAAGGAGGAGTGCCACTTTGCCAGAAGCCAGGTTCACAGCTGGTGAGTGCAGCGGCTGGTGAGTGGGAGCCTCTTCCACAGCCACAGCAGCACTAAGGAGCAGTGAGCCGAGTGTTAAGGAGCAGGCAGGCAGTAAGGAGCGAGGGGTTCCAGACTGCGAGAGGGATTTCCGCCTGCCGCCTATAGGGAGCAAGCCTAAGCCAGCAGACGGACATCCCCTGAGGGGTCCTGGGCTGCGAGAGGGTGCAGGCCGGGTTGAGGGACCTCCCCACGGAGTGCACGAATTTCTTTTTAATAAAAATACAATCTTGAAAAATGCTTATACATGACAAACAATAAAGATAATCAGGAGAAGGGAAGTATTTAACATGTGTTTAGATAGTTAACTAGCTTCTATCAAAATAAATTTCTAAAGGAGAAAAATGTTAATGTTGAGAAGTCAAGTAATTTACAAAAAGAAAAAAATGTATGGGGACATTTAACAAATCTTTGTACAAATATGAAATTTACAAGGTTAAAATAAGAAAAAAAAATCTCACCACAACAATATTTTAGACTTGAGTCAGGACTCCTGGATTGGTGGAATAAGAACCTTGGTAAATCCCATTGTCAACAGAAGCAACAAAACATCAGTGAAATTACCCTTTTTAGAACTCTAGAAATGAACCAAAGTCTTACAATAATCTCAATAGTGATTACTCAAGAAAAACTACTGAACTGAGGTAAAAACAGTAAAATCTTATGTTTAACTTGGCTTGCTCCCATCCCCCTGTCCACAGAAATACAATTTAAAACCAAAATGATATGCTATTTTACACCTACTAGAATTATTATATTAAGTAAGAGACAATCCTATATAATAAGAGAGAAATATGCAAATTAGGCCAGGACATCACAACCAGCTCAGAAGGCTGTGTCACAACCAGCTCAGAGCATGCCCCCTGTCCCAGCGGACACACACCACACACAAGGGCTGGCGGGGGTGGGTGGGGGGCTCCAAGCAGCCATGGCACAGCTTGGCGCCCACCCCCAGCCCTGGCACCACCCTGCTCTGAGGCCACTCCTGCCAGGGTTTAGTGGGCAGGCACACTGAGCAGCCTGCCCTGGAAGCAAGGCCCCCGGTGGGAGTGCAGCGCCACCCAGCTCCAAGGCCACTCTTGCCAGGGGTTCATGGGCAGGCATGCCATGTTGCCTGCCCTGGAGCAGGCCCCCAATGGATTCATGGACCTGCCTAGGGGGGTGTGCTCTGAGCTGTGCTGTGGCATGGCTGGGACCAAGGCCTAAGCCATCACTAGAACACCCTCTGAAGGCTCCGAGACTGTGAGAGGGGGCAGGTTGGGCTGAGGGATACCCACCCAGTGCACAAATTTTGTGCACCTGGCCTCTAGTAACAAATGGTGGGGATATGGACAAACATGGCTGGTTGGAATGTAAATTGAAGCAACCATTTTGGACAGCAGTTTGACAGTTTCTCAAGAGATTAAAAATAAATTACCATATGATCCAGCAATTCCATTCTTAAATATCTACACAAGAGAACTGAGACCATTTATCTTCTATAAAAGGATATGTTCATGGTTACATTATTTATGAGATCCAAAAACTGTCCATCAACTTGATAGACAAAATAAATGGAGATTAAAAATGCGGTATATCTATACAATGAAATAATATACTATTCAGTAATGAAACTGTTGACATGTGCTATGTCAATTAGAACTTCAAAATATTGTGCTAAGTGTAATAAGTTAAACACAAAAGACCAAATATTGTATGATTCTATTTATAGGAAACATCCAGAACAGGCAAATTTTTAGAGATAGAAAATAGATTAATGTTTGCCTGAAGCTGGTTATGGGAATGGGGATTAACTCTAAATGGGCAAGCATGATCTTCTTGGAGGAATAAAAATGTTCTAAAACTGATTTATGGTGATGGTAACACCACTTGGTAATGTCAGTAATCATTAAATTATACACTTGAACTGGGTGAACTTTATGATATATAAAGAATATATACGCAATACAAATTTTTTACAATAATATTTTCAGCTATCCCACCCAGTAATAAGGGAACACTTTGCTAGGTATATTTTGAGACCAATGGCCTATAAGCCTAATTGGACAAATAAGCAGTTGCAGTTACCACTAATTTGCTGTACCCTGTATTAGATCAAGGATAGAGGAGAGTATTTATAAAGCAGTATCTTGGGGAGCCTTTGAGTTAAAAATCTATTGTAAAAGATTTTTAAAGAAAGAGAGTTCTGGGTTTGAAGTCAAATTGCTGTATGATATGAGGTCCAATTTAGGAAACAGAACCTGGACTTAGTGAGTGGCCTTGGACAGTGCCATATAAAAGGGAGTTGCATTAACTGTCTCACATGTTTCCTCTCCCCCTAGAGTTTGACTACGGAAGTGAGCATTCATGGATCACTAACCAACAGAAAACAAAGTAGAGCTTCATTCTTATTGACAAATATCTTTTATTACTAAAGCTGAACTTAGGAAAAATCCAGATTATAACATAGCTTGTGTTATTTTTATTGACTATCCAAACCTTCATAGAGGATAGGATATTCACTCCATAGTTCATAACTATTTACTAAACAATTATTGAACAAGTATTATATTTCAAATACTCTTCTAAGTACTTGGGGTATAGCAGTAAACAAGAACATTATAAAGCCATATGTATATTGATAAAGTTCTATTTATTTCAAGTTCTCTAATGTTTAATTACACCCTAACACAAAATAACAATCTAAATCACAAAGACTTATGAAATATTTTCAGAAAAATAAGAGCAGTCATTTTTTGAATAATTTCTATTTGTCATGTGTTATAGGGAACACTTTTAATAATTTATCTGAATTCTTAAAACCACCAGGAATATTTCAGCATTAGTTATCTTCATTAACATATGAGGAATCGTAGGGTTAGGGAGTCCAAAGAACCTATCTAAGATTACACAGGTAACAAGTAGGAGATCTGAGTTCAAGTCCCAGTGTGGGGCTGGATGTAAATCTCTGAGAGCTTTGTTACAAACAGTTTTGTCTGATGGCAACAGGATAAAGATTCCTGAGAGGAAGCTGAGTTGCAGAGGTAAAAATCACTTATCAGTGGTGTGAGTAGCACTCCTGAGTCTGCCGTCACCCCCAACTACAGTTCTTCACTCAGATCTTGATTGGGACTATCAGTCACCATGGTATCATTCACTTTTTGAATGAAAAGTTAGAGAATCAAGAACTGCTAGGAAAAACGTGAATAATAGCACAAAGAGGAAGAAAGTTCAGTTACATAAAATTTCACAGGAAAATTTATAATCTTAAAAGTATGATGTGGGACAGGGTTAATTCTCTGAAGATATATAGAAAAATCAGTCCAGCATTGGAGGAGTGGAATGCAATGTTTAACTAAAGTGAATTGCTGAAAAGTTGTCATGGCAAAGAAATTCTGAAGTGTGCAGTTGTTTTGGCTGAAGCAGATGGAGTTAATCATGCCATATTAGAGATTTTTTTCACTTCCCCTTGAAATAATTAGCTACGAGACTATAAGTCCATTTTTCATGTCAAATGGACAGTGGCTTCAAAGAAATTGGAGGGCGGAACGGCAAGAAGTGAGAAAAGAAGCCTGACGTGATGCACGAAAGACACAATATCCACATTTCTTGTGTACCCACTGAACATGTGTCCGCGAGCATGAGGCCACTTTTTAGCTGAAACAACAGAACCAAAATTGGTAGTGAATTATGTGAGAGAAGCATTGGGAGCTCATCTTTCCTGTCGACTCAGAAACTTTCAGAGGATTGTACATAGCATGGTGTTTTATTTAACTCTAAATTCAAATAACTTGAGTGAAAATATAGCAAAACTGCTAGAAAAATAATGCTAACTATGATGTCTGGAAAAGAAAAGCAAAAAGCTAATTATTACCCTGATCTGATCAAACTCAATATCTTTTGGTTTGTATTCCACACTTTGCGCAGTGGTGGCAAAGCAGCATGTGTCAGCAAGGATGTATGTTAGAACAGGCTTACTGGGAGCCCTCTTATCCAGGGCGATCAAGCTGACAATAGGTTAGTTGACTCTATTTTAGGTATCAGGTTGGTTAGTTGCATTTTTTGTCCAAAATGTCAGTTGTATGACTCTGCCTGTGGTCATGTGTACCTGAATTTTTAAAAAAGAGTAGTCAATGAGTTTTATGAATCTCAGTTTAGTTTCTAGTTATTTGAACAGAAAATGGATGGGCTCACTTCTGCTTTGGCCTTGCCAGGACTGCCTATTGCTAAAACCTATACAGTGCCTCACTAACATCATCATCATAATTGCAATGTTCTGATCAATGCACTTTACATATATTTACTCCTGTAATTGTCATAATTGCCTTTGAAATTGGCTCTATTGTTATGTATTCATTTTATTAATAAGCAAACAGAAATACAAAGAGGTTAAGTGACTTCACTATATCACACAGCTAGTAGGTAGCAGAGCTAAGATTGAAACGCAGCTATTCTACATTTGGAGTTTATGCTCTTACCCAAAATACACTTTAAACTGTGACAACTTTACTGAAACCAATTTGCTATAACATACGCCATACTCACCCTCTTGGATCCAGCTAGAGGCTTCTCGTTTGCTATTGCTGACTATTCTGTGGAGTATCGCTTTTTGCTTCTTCTCTAGGGTAGCCTAAGTCAACATTTATGAGAATGCGTTAACTTATGTAGCCTCTTTGAAGTGGAATCAAGTTGTGTTTCTTTAGTATTACAGACAATATCCTGGGAGGCCTAAGCAAAAAATGAATGGAAATTTACCCAATTCAAAAATACAGCATCCTGTATATCATAAAATAAGAATGTTCAGAGGGGCTATATCTAAACTCTGCTTATATAAACCGGGACTAATGATGAAAAACGTTTTTTTAAAACCTGAAAAATAATGTTCTAAGCAGTTTGGAATGAGTAATTGATGTTTGTGGTATCCAGGGACAACTTAGTCATTCAGAAATCTAAGAAAGGAAAAAAGCCCATGGGCTTTTGTCCAGATCTTATTTGTATTCTTTTTCCTGTTGTCTCTGTTTATTGTAATGATCTGTCTGATTTTTGGATGCCATTATCCCTTTCTCCATATAGCTAAGAACATTTAGGGAGACCTTCATATTTTGGCTTTTCTTGGGTTCTATAGAACCAATCTTGATGTTAGTCAGTGATGATGTGAGGAGATACAGACCAGAGACATTAACTGAGTCCTGTCTTACCTATGGCTTCTTTCTCCTTAAATTCTAACAATACCTTAGACACATGCTCCTAAATCTTAATTGTGTTTTTATTAATTTAGCTACTACTGTAATTATTATCTAGGGCTGCAATATGTCACCCCTTTGCTTGCCTCCCTTTCTCAAACTAACACAACTGAAATTCTACCTTTGAATTTAATTCTTGTAACCTAAGAATTTAAACTTCTGCCTATTCCAAACAATGACCTGCCCTAGAGAAACTGTCTTTCTAAATTTACTTTTGAACTCATTCTCCACTTTGCTTCTGGCCAGAATGTCCTGATGCAGACAGTAATTTCAACCACTACTTGTCTCTTACTATTTTTTAAAAAATGTATGACCTTTCTCTATGGGAGTTCTTCTGATCCATAACTTAGTTACATCCCTTACACCGCTACTCTATCCCCAGATCAAAAGCTCACCCTTGGACAGCTATGTCTTCTGATGGCCTTGTCTTTATGTTCCTTTAGGGTGCTAATAGAAATTTCTTCCAACTCTGTTTTTGGATAATAATGACACATTGATGCCTATTTCAAAGACCACTATGCATGAAGCTCCAAAGCGAAGGGATAGTCATTTACTTTATGGTCTATTCTGTGGTTAAATAGCTGGTGTATAGCACATTACCTGACATGCAGTGGACACTCAAAAATATGTGTAGTAAAAGGGAAGAAAAGAGGTGGGCAGATATGAAGTCAAACATTCTTTTCTCACCATAAAGGGCTAATAATACATTTCATGCAGATTAGGAAGGGTTAGTGCTCTGGGCAAGGTAGAATATTTTGTTTAAATATGGGAGCAAAAAAGAATGATGCTATATAAGAAAATTTAGTGTTTAGAAAAATGTTAATAGGTTATAAAGAGTTACTATTAATGTTATTTTTGTATAATAATCTACACAAAGGGGAAGCACCAAAGTATATTTTTTTCTAAAAGACCTACCAGTAATCACCTTTGTGTTTATGGCTTTGTCATACTTCATTGAGCATTTATGATTAGCAATATACTGTATATTATACTTTCAAACAGAAAAGATATTTGCACATACATAATATTTGAAGTAAACTAAATTTTAAAAAACATAATCTTCTATATATATAGAAGCCTAAACAATTGAGCGACCAAATGACCGGTTGACCAGTTGTTATGATGTGCACCGATCACTAGGGTGCAGATTCTCAATGCAAGAGCTGCCTCCTGGTGGTCAGTGTGCTCCCACAGCCAACCTCCCTCAGCCAGCCAATCTCTTGCAATCCCATGCCCCGGCCAGCCAACCTCCCACAGCCCTTCCCCTCAGCCAACCCCTCGCAGCCCTG
Organism: Murina feae; assembly: GCA_004026665.1. Classification (NCBI taxonomy): domain Eukaryota; kingdom Metazoa; phylum Chordata; class Mammalia; order Chiroptera; family Vespertilionidae; genus Murina; species Murina feae. The sequence goes on from PVJC01013191.1 coordinate 28,846, forward strand.
ACCCCAATTGCCGGCCAGGCTACTCCCCTCTCCCCACTCCCGTGCATGGAGCTTCATGCATTGACCTCTAGTTTTATATAATTATATCTTACTTTATATAATAATTCTGTATATGACATGTATAATACCGGGGATACTGGTTAGTGTAAAGGAAAGGGGAATTTAATGTTAGAGATAAGCACATTTATTTTTCTAAGTACCAGATAACTGATAGACAATAACTTGCCCAAGTAATGTGTTAGTATTAATGTTATTTTAATCAATTAGTAGTATTTTAATTGAAGTGACAGAAAAGCTAGCTTCCACTATTTGTATATTTTTAATTTGAGATTTAAATTAATCAATGAATTTATATCTGTCATATGTATATTTCTTTTCTTGTATGAAAAATTATATTTCTAAGTGTATAAAAAGAGTATAAGAGTGTTTGGCAAAAGTTTGAAAGTTACTTTGAAAAGCTAATCGTTGATTATAATAATGGTACATGAAGAGAAATGTGATGCAATATAGTTTACACTGTCATGACTCAAGGTCTCTAAAAAATGTTTAATTTTTGGCTCACTAGTTCTACTGGTCTGTTTCACTTGTCCTTATGGCAAGTAAGGTAATGAAATAGGAAATTATTTGAGCGAAGTAATTCATTGGAAGTAATTCAGTTCAACTGTAGTTTTTGAATCTCTCCAGGACAAATCAAAATGCACCTTTTCTTACAAATATCCAAAGTTCTGACCTTTTGATTTTTCATATTTTTTTTTTACTGACATGAGTTATTCATCCCACCCTTTTCCAGTTAGTAATTTGGATTTTTTCCTGAAGAGGATTTTTCCATGCACACCACATAAAGCTATCCATCAAGTTCTTCCCATGCTTAAGTTTTTATTCATCTTACCAACACCAATTTTTGTTGGAAACAAATCAGAAAGTAAGGGAAACTACAAATGGAAAAGATATGGCGTATCAACCGATATAACTTCCTAAAAACTGGATTACTTTTTATAGTTGATTTACTTTATTTTATTATACTTGACATCATCACAATAGCACCATTGCCCTTTAATCATAGAGTGAGAATGTTATCCTTGTTTAATGCTAATATAATATTCAGTGTTATGTTTTCTCCCTTCTCAGAGTTGGAGGAAAACATGAAGAGAAATATTTTGGCTCCATAATTCTCCTCCCATCCCTGCCCATGCCAAGTCTTTTCCTTTGAGTTCTGAACCATTAACTCTTAGTGCACTTGGAGGCATTACTGAGCTAAAGGGGATTTTCCTCACCAGGGAAGAGGAACAAAGCAATTTATCATTTGCTGCAGAAGGAGTAAAGGAACATTATCCAAATATAGTCTTATTTGAGTAAAACCACTAGCATTTTCGAAAACACTGTCTTCCTCCTCCTAACTTCCTTGTCTATGACACTCAACTCTCTCACCCAATTATTGAACGAATATTCAAGTAGTTCACACTATGTGACATGCATTTCTTTTTGATTTTTAAAAAAATTATCTTTATTGTTGAAGATATTACAGATGTACTGCTATTTTTTCCCCATTGACATCCTCCACCCCACAACCACCAATCCCAGGCCTTCACCATGGGCTGTGCATATATGCATATAAGTACCCCTGTTAATCTCTCCCCTCCTTCCCTCTGAGATTCATTAATCTGTTGCATGCTTCTGTGTCTCTGGATCTATTTTCTTCATCAGTTTATTTTATTCATTAGATTCCACATATGAGTGAGATCATGTGATTGGCTTATTTCACTTAGAATGATACTCTCCAGGTACTTTCATACTATCTCACAGAGTAAGAGAAACCTTCTTTTTTTACTGCTACATAGTAGTCCATGGTATAAATGTACTGCAATTTTTTTTTATCTACTTGTATACTGTTGGGCACTTGGACTGGTTTGCAGATCTTAGCTATTGTAAATTGTACTGCTATGAACTTAGGGGTGCATACATTCTTTCTGATTAGTGTTTCCTGTTTCTTAGGATATTTTCCTAGAAGTGGGATCATTAGGTCACAAGGCAATTCCACTTTTAATTATTTGAGGAAATCCATAATGTTTTCCATAATGGCTGCACCAGTCTTCATTCCCACCAGCAATATAGCAGAGTTCCCCTTTCTCCACATCCTTGCCAGTGTCCTTTGTTGACTTGTTGATGGTAGCCTTTCTGACAGGTGTGAGGAAGTACCTCACTGTCATTTTAATTTGCATCTCTCTGATGATTAGTGACTGAGCATTTTTTCATTTGTCTCTTGGCCTTCTATATGTCCACTGGATAAATGTCTAGGTCCTTTGCCCATTTTTTAATTGGACTGTTTGTTTTCCTCTTGTTAAGTTTATGTATATATTTTGGAAATTAACCCCTTATCAGATGTATCATTGGCAAATATGTGTTCCATGCACTGGGCTCCCTTTTCATTTTGTTGATGGTTTCTTTTGCTTTGCAAAAGCTTTTGGCATTTTTCTATTCATAAGATATAAAAACTTGCAATTCTGTGATCCCAACCCTCAAAAGTGTAGGAAAAGAGATGGCAAATATCAGTTACATATTATGTCAAAGTGTTTTAATAGAATAATGCACATGGTGTAAGGGAGATATAAAAAGACATTACAGAAAGGCTTTAGAAAAGGAGTGATTGAATTTTGACTTGAGATTTGACTTGAAGTATGACTAGAATAAATCAAGGAAAATGGATGATGTGGGAGTGATCAGCAACATGGCTAAATAAGACATCTCTCGTTGTATCCCCTGTTCAACAATTTGGCATCCATCCACAGCTAAAGCTTCCAGAGAGCTATTGACTCCAGCACCATATGCCAAGGACCTGGAAGGAGTTCTCATTTATCCATGATGGGTTAAAAGTCATGCTGTGGACCCTGCAGCAGCCTGTGAGCTGGATCTAGCTACTCTCAGTATCTTTTTTCCACATTTTCCTCCCGAGAACACTATTTTAGGTAATTATTCATGAACAGATGAGCTTTTGTGAAAGTCTAATAGTATAATAGAGAACTTCCGGCACATAATTAACGCAGAAAAATTATAAATTTGGATGCATTGGTGAGGGTAAGGGATATACTTTGACTTTATTCATGTCACCCCACCCAAGGTAGCACAACTCAGTGCAAAGAAAAACCTTCTTGACCAAAATTTTTTCTGAGGGACAATGTAATTCTGCCACAAATCCCATCTCTGTTTTCCCATCCAGAGTATTTGATTGTGAGCTGCAACACCTCAGACTAGACCGCCTGTCCATGTCAACACCTTCCTCAACCTGCTCAGATTCTAACTCTCCACTGATGGCGACCCACCTTCTTGCATAGAAACCCTGTTTAGCACACTTGGGCTCTAACAACTCATGCTGGGCTGTCCTTCTACATAAATTCTCTCCTCATCTTGTTTGTATTCTAATTGCCAACAACAGACCATCTCACTTGCTTTGACATCTGCTTTGCCCATCTTGGCCTCTGATATCTCACACCAGGCTCTCCCTCCCCAGGAACACACTCCTCGCTCTGTTCTTTCTCTGACTCCCCACATTGGAACATTTCCCTGTGTGAATCCCTCCCCTTTCACTGAGGCCCTGACATTCTGTGTGGGACAGTTCTTCTACAGGGAGCCCTCTCACTTTTCTGAGGCTCTGGTACTTCATTCCAGGATGACAGTCTAAACTCAGTGGAACTTGGACAAGATCCACCTGCTTTGTGGGCACACTCCTCACATTGGGCTCTGACACTCCTCTCCTTTATGAGCCTCATGTCTCTTGTTACAATGCTGATAGAACCGCTTACCTTGTTCTGTCTAAACTAAAGCTTTCAGAACTAAATTATTCAATAAGATAAAGGAAAAAGAAGATAAGGGAAAGAAGACTGGAAAAGGTAAAGAAAGAGGAAAATGAAGTACTTGCCATAGCCATTTGGGACTAGTAGGAGGAATCAGAAGGGTTATTTCCATTTCAGACAGATTCATACCTGAATAAACTGAATTGCATCCCCCACAACTACATATGTTAAAGCCTTAGCCCCCAATGGGGCTAACTTGGAGATAAGGCCTTTAAGGAAGTACTTGAAATTAAATGAAGTTATAAGAATGAGGCCCTAATCTAAGTGAAATGGTGTCCTTAAACGTACCATTGGATATATTATCTATAATCTGGATATATCAGTATTAATTAGTGTGGCCTTGGAGGATGCCAATTGAGAAAATGTATTGGGATAAAATTCATATAAAGTTCACCATATTAAAATCTACACATCCGTAATGTTCAGTATATTCAAAGACCTGTACAAACATCACTACTCTCTAACTTTAGAGCATTTCAAAACCCCCAAAAGAAATTCCATACCCATTAAGCATTCATGACCCTTATATCCCTCCTCCCCGCCAAGACAGGCAACCACTAACTTACCATTTTTTTCTTTAGATTTGTCTTTTCTGGATATTTCATAAAAATGGAGCCATAAAAAATGTGGTATTTTGTGACTGGTTTCTTTTAGCTTAATGTTTTCAAAGCTTATGTATGTCATAGCATGTAGCAGTACTTAATTCTTTTTGTTGCCAAAAAAATCTCCCATTGTAGGAATATACCACATTTTGTTTATGCATTCATGAGTTAATGGACATTTGGTTTGTTTCCACATTTTGACTATTATGAATAGTGCTTCTATGGAATTCATGTAGAAATTTTTGTGTGGACATATCTTTTTCACACCTTGAGAATTATATTAATCTGTTCAAGCTGCCATAGTAGAATATGACGAACTGTTGACTTAAGCAACAGCAGTATATCTTCTCACCATTGTGGTGGCTAGAATTCTCAGATCAGGTGCTGGTAGGGCTGGTTTCTGGTAAAATCTCTCCTCACTTGCAGAGGCTACCTTCTCACTGTGTCCTCACACAACTTGCTTTCTATGCACACACCCTTCCAAAGTTTCTTTTTCTTCTTATAAGGACACCAGTGCCTTTAGATTAAGGCCTCATCTTTATGACCTCATTTAACTGTAAGTACTTCATTAAAGGCCTATCTCCAAGTTGTCTCATATTGGGGGTTAGGGTTTCAAGATATTCATTTGGGGGACCCAATTAATTTCATAGCATTCCACCCTCTGCCCCCCCCCCAAATTAATGTTCTTCTTACCTGCAAAATACATTCACCTTATTCCAGAAGCCCCTAAAGTCTTCACTCATTCCAGCATTAGTTCCAAGTCCAAATTTTCATCTAAATATCTAAAGTATAAGTGAAGATCAAGGCATGTTTTCATTCTGAGGCAAAATTATATAAAGGAAAAGGGGTGTTAGGTCTCAAGCAATTCAAAAGCCCAGCAAGGCAAATTTTATTAGCTGTAACAGCTTCAGTAATTCTCTTTGACAAGATGCTCTACCCTCTGGGCCCACCATAGTGGTGGTCCCACCTCTCAGGCCCACTGGAGTGGGGTTTCATACTCAGGGCCCACAGGGCAGCAGCTCTGTCCCTTTGGGTTCTGGTTGGTGGTCCTGCCTTCTCAGTCATCAGCTGTGGCTTTGCCCCTGAGGCACTGAGCAGGAACATCCTAGCCTGCTGAAACCAAGGAAGTGGCCCCACCTTCTGTAACCTAGGAAGAGACAGCCTTGCCTCACCCAATGTTGTGCACTGTGGGTGTTTGATGGCAGTAAATTAATTACAATTCAGTCCATAACAGGTACACGTTAGGAGAAGAATCTGAGTCATACCATAGCTATATGTTTAACCTTTTGAGTAACTTCTACTCTTCCCCAAAATAGCTGAACAATTTTCTAGCCCCAGCAATGAGTGAGGGCTCCAGTTTCTCTACAACTTTAATGTTAATTCTTATTGTCTGAGTCGTGTCATTTTCAAAGAAGTCTTGAGCACACTCCCTGACATCATCTTTTTAACACAAGCTCTCACATTCTTTCCTCTGCCCTTCACTCCTTGACTTGCCCTTCATTCCTTTGCATCAAACAGTAAGTGCCAGTTTACTCCCAGAAAGCAAAACTTGAAAAGCACTTCATTAAGTTATTTAGGGTTTTTATTTATTTCTAAAAAGCTTCTCTTTAGCCTTATGACATTTGCCATCTCTTAACTTGGTTTTGCAAGGCAAGCCTTATGAAGCTGGTTTATTTTGCTGAAACGCTTTTCCCTTCTGTTTCTTTCCAGAGAGTTTCTGATTGCCTCAAGTTCAGCTAAGTGAGCCTCAGCCAAGGACTGTGTAGTGTCAGAGCAGGTACACATGAGGAGAAAAGTATGTCTTTAAAAATTAATATGACTAATTATAAAATAGCACAAATTATCTAATTGCTTAGTAATTTGTACTGTTTACATAGCAAATTAACTCATGGTTTAAAAACAAATTTATGCCCTTATAATAACCTTTTCACAGGCACCGATCTGGGACACATCTAAATGCCAAGGGAAAAATAAAGGAGGTAGAACAAATATTTTTTATTCAGTTAACTGTGAATTTTCTTAATAGCCCAAGTAAAACTGGTGCTTCTGGTTTCCAGCTGTGTAGTTCCTGTCTGTAATTTTTTATTAAATGGTTCTATTTTGGTTCACAGTGATCACATAAACCTGGGATATCCTCTTTAACTTTCAGTTGAAGATTATCACTATCAGACTGGAATTACATCATAAAGGACTATTGAATGATTCATTAGAGTGTTACAATGTTTCTTTAATTCATAAAATACAGTTACTATACAAGCCAGAGCTTCAGAGGTTTTTCTGATACACACATTTTTCCATGGAAACAAAGATGATCTTGTCATTTTGTAATTTACTAGACTGAAGTAATTCCCAGGCAAAGCACATACTTGAAAAAGTCAGCAGATGCTTACAACAGGCAGGACAAATTCCAAGCCAAAATAAGGACTTTGCAAATGCCTAAAATTGTAGTCTTTATCACTAAGGCAGGTGTTTCGAAACTGGACTGGTCCCAAATCATTTTTTTTCCTTTTTGGTCATTGTTTTCTAGAAGAAGTTGAAAAGGATGTTAAAGATAAGGCAGGTGTTAAGATAAGATTCCTCACCAGGAATGACTCATCAACAGCCAATCAGGGATTTTGTGTCTGTGAACAGGACTGTGGTGGTGTCTTGGCTGTGATTATGAAAACTCCCTTTAGTTCAGAGAAAACAATATTTTTAAACAAATATTTGAAATAATTACCACTTTCATGGGAATTAAGTCTCTGTAGTCACTTGTATCAATTAGATAAAAAAGAATTAATTACTAGAACACTGTAAAGTTAGCAGCTCTAATTTCAACTTTGCTGATTATGTGAAGGAATACGATAACCCTAATATTTAAAATTTTATAGGATGATAAATTAATCTTAATACATCTGAATTAAACATGTCAAATGAATTATTAAAACAAACTATAATAATGAATGAGTCAGTAGCAAGAGGGAACAGGCATAGAGTTTAAGATGTTCAACACTAGTGACTTTCAAAGCTATGTCAAGTTATTTTTCCTAGGAAGAAAAGGGATTAATAAATAATACAAAGACAGGAGTTTATTGGCCCTTTTGTCATTTACCTCCTCTGGGAATTATGGCAAGAAACAGTCGCCCTTGTTAACCTGTGAACATTTTTCACTCCCTTAGGTCATTGGCTCTGGCTCAGGAGTCCAATTTTCCTTTCATTCATTAACCACATTGGGAAGCAGAGTTCCTAACCCTTTCCAGTCTAAATGTGGAACAATCACATCCCCTCACAATCAACTGCCAGTGTGCTGGGACCTTTACGTTTTACCGTGCTCTCACAGTGACGCAAATTTTTAACAATTGGAGGATATTAACTCAAAAACTTGTTTTCTAATTGGAGGAGCTCAAGGGATTTTAAATAAATGAACTTGTATAAACTGGAAGCTCGTACATGTGCCTTTCCAATTATTTTTGTTCAAATTAGGGAAGAGGGCACTGCTAATCTCAGAAAGCAGATTTCAGAAATTATTTTAGCTATGAAGCCAACTTTGGATAGCAGAACTGAGCAATTGCGAGTTGTCTGAATAGCTGAAAAGATACCACCTTGTCTTTTATCTTAATAAATATATCATATATTCATTTCATTATTTAAATATGTGCATATTTTATTAATCCTCTGGATTATTTCGTTTTATTACACTCATTAGAAAGAAATATAAGAAATACCTAGTGGAATTCCAGACTTTTGCTTGACCTTTTTTACTTTCCTCTAGTGTGTATAACTTGTGAATTAAAACAACACACACAAAGTAAAAGTTCAAAATTTGTTAGAACTATTTTTGATTGTATGAATTTGCATGATTGTGGGGGGATGAATAGAATATGTCTGTAAGAAGTGTAATTGTAATTTATCTTCTGGATATGGGGCTACATCTCCTTTTAAAGAGTTGCTAGCTACCTGGATTATTCCAAATATCTTTGCTTCCTCTTGATTAGCCAAAGGAGGAGACAGGAGGGTCTAGTTCCCATAAAGTTTACAGTTAGTCACCCAGACAGATCCCCTGGGTATCATTCTGCTTCTTACATTCAGTTACTTTGATGCCTCTTCCGTGATAGCTTGTCTGTAAGTGCTTTGTTCCCTGGTACAAAGCAGCTTCCCTGTCAGTCTGATTCCACCTGCTTTCTGTTTTACAGATGTTCTATTAATTTCTAATCCACTCGTGCTGTGTTGTTTTATTAAGTATGGTACCCTTTGAATCATGTCCTGAATGGCCTGTTTCTGTGAGTATTGGGTCAGGCAGGTACTGCTTTCATTTTTAATGCTTTTGGGTTTAATTATCCATTTAAAACTAGTTTGTTTTCTCTTTTAAGGGATTTACTCAGGAATCAAACCAGAAGTATTTTATTAGGCTGACATTTTTATCTCTTTATTGACTTTATCAATGGTCTGTTGTTGTCATCTGAGCACCATAATATAAAATCATTTTCTCGTTTGAAGTTGTATAGAAATATCTTGCTGTCAGGAACATAAGACTTTTATTTTTATTACAAGAGATCAAAGAGTATAATTTTTTTCTCTTCTCTTTTTCTTTATGTAACATGGCAGTGAAGAAATTTGGAACATGTTGACTCTGTGCAAATTACTGTGTTGTTAACTTTATCTAAAATTTTGGGATTACAGAAATTTTGATAATTATTTAAAAGAAGCAATAGAGGACACAAATTTACATTTTCTTAGTCTTTTTTGAAAGAACTGTGGCTTATCAGACTTTGGTGTCTGAAATGATTTTTTTGATAAAGAAGATTTTACCAGACTTACATAATGGAGATAGTTTGATCTGGACTGTAGTGTTTGAAGGAAACATAAACATGGCTTTCTAGGTAATTAGAAAACACCTTCAGGAAGTAAGATGTGTCTCTCTCTGTCTTCTACATTTCCTCTGCCACAGGAAAATAAGCCTTTAGAAATGTTTTATTTCATCTAATCTGACTCCACACGATGAGCTGCTGAACTGAGTGTCCCTCATACACAGTTCGTTCTTCTGCAGTACTTGGCCTACTCACCAACCCATCTGGGACGTCAGTCACTTGCCCAAAGCCTCCTCCTTCTTAAAGATGCTCTGACCTGCCTTTGAGTTTCATTTCCTCCTACTCTACCCAAGTGATGAACCTTCCCATTCAGATGTCAAACCCACCTGCACTACTAAGATAAAATTTTGCAATAATCTTGCTTCACTGCTAACCACTCACCAAGGTAAAAATGAATTTTCATATTTCACTCTCAAGTATCAGAAGAATCCATTTTCAACTGGAAAAATCCCCTTTTTATATTGTTACTAGGGGCCCGGTGCACAAAAATTTGTGCACTCGGGGTGGAGGGAGTCCCTCAGCCCGGCCTGTGCCCTCTCACAGTCT